>DWAO01004351.1:0-12918 GCA_018230605.1 Heliconius congener
TATATATATATATATATATATATATATATATATATATATATATATATATTATTGATTAGCTAAATAAATTAATTAATTAATTAATTAAGTAGTAGAAATAGAGACCATCATGCCACAGGGTCACAAACGCTCGCGACTGTAAACGCGACAGTTGTGGGTCTGAATCAATATTTTTTTTGAGTTTGAGCGTTGAGTTCCGCCACTCAATGCGCAATGCCTCCAGAATTAGTCGTAAAGGGGGAATCGGGAGTGTCTTAACACTAGCTTCCCAAGTTCTCTCTGCCTATACAGTGTGCGGTGGCGGCAGCATAAAGCTTAAAACTAGATACAATTTAATGCAAAAAGTCCACGCATCGAAAAAAAATAAACGACTTATGAGGAATTAGATTTGTAATTGAGTTACACATATCTTTTAATGAATATTAATATGTGTAAATCAATTACAAATCAAATTTCATTAATGTGCTAGCTTCATTGACGTATCATAATATTAATTATTCGAGTTGGATGGCTCAATTTGTACATCGTGGTAACGTAATACGATACTACACAAAAAAAATATCAACTACAATTTGGAACGGAGTGTTAAAGACACTAACCTAATCCTAAACCTAATCTAAAGGATTAGGTTCCCAGTTTCCTTTTGCCTACTCTGCTATGTGTGGGGTACAGATATATAAAAATGTATGGTAACGAGGTAAAGTTAGAAAAATTCGGTGCTAAGAACGAGCTCCATTCCCTTTAAGCCCTTTAGGGCCTAAAGGGAATGGAGCGTTTGAACACTAGGGTCCCATGTTCCCTCTGCCTACCCTGCTATATGCAGGATACAGCGTGAAGCTAAAAAAAATAATACTTACGGTGCTTGTGGTGGCGACGATTTTACTCTAGTAGGAGATCTGACCATATTCTGTGATTTAGGTGTATTATTGTTGAACCGATTTTGTGTATTCACTTGCACACCGCTTGGACCTATTAATAACAATATATAAAATCAATATATTATACTTTATGAAAAAAAAAGTGTTTATCAGGAAAAAATACTTTAATTTTTCATCCGCTTCAACTATACAACATCTTTGATTGTGGCAAAGCGCGACAGTCGTGGGCTCGACATCTACTCGGGGAAATGTTAATATTATAGAGGGTGGAAGCGCCTGCGCTCCTTTTGAAGCAGCATACCTAAAGAAATCAATCAAGATACCACAACCGTTACGAATAGATACAAATAAATACTACTAAGCGTTGCCGAAAACATAGTGCGGCGTTGATTACCGCCACTCTACACAAAATGTTCCTCTTATAAACGGCAAGAAGTAAGAGAGCTATTTTACCTGTATTATTAGTACGTTTGTTAGTCGCAACTCTTGTACGCGACGTTGAACGCTGTGTTGTATTCGTAAAGTCTGTTGTAACAGGCGTCAATGGTCTTGGCTTTTGGTTTGTTTCTTGCCTAAAAAAAAATATTAACACTTAATACTTCATGTTAGTGAATAGAAAACTAACAAAATAAATTACAAATAAAAATATAATGTCACTTAAACACCTGTTCCCCATTATCTGTATTTTTTTCATGAAAAAGAGAAGGTAAACGTGCGTGAGGGTCACCCGACGGTAAGTGATCACCGCCGTCAAAGACCTCGTGCCCTGAGGAGCTACAGGTGTGGTATGGGCCTACATGAAGATAGGACACGCTTTTCGAAGGTACCCAAGTCGTATCGACCTGGCAACACTGCAGCAGGTAGGCCATTCTAGAGTTGCGTGGCGAGCTGAGGCAACCGCACAGTACTGGAGTGCCACGTTCGGAGTGGGATGATGTGGATGGTATTTAAGTTTCTGACGTACAGGTTTCGCATACATTCACATGTAGATTTTTTTTAAGACCAATTTTTTTTTAGTACCAATTGAATAAACAATAATGTGTGTCGAATAAGATATATTTCGTATAAAAAATATTTAAAATAACATAAATCTTATGAATGTGAAACTGCCGTGTCGCAGCGGCACAACGAATATCTCCTCATCAAGATGGTGAAAAATGAAGAACAATATGAGAAGAAAGAGAATAATATGATTACAGAAGAAGAGAGGTATCATTAGAGAAAAGGTAGACTATTACATGTATAATTTTGAGTTTATGCTATAAAGTCCAACAGAAATCAACATTATTCTTACCTTTATATAATTCAATACATTGTATTAACCTCATGTTAAAATTATAATACATTTTTTTCTTTTTAAATAAAACATACCTTGTTTTTTTTACTTGTATATTACTAGAAAGTTTTTCCAGTGTAATTTCTCCTGTAACTCTATCTATAATTAGGACACATTCTTTTGTATAAGGCCGTTGGCTTCCTTTAAATACTGTTTGGGGTACTCCTGCTCCATCTAAAGATGTTATAAAATATAAGAATAATCAATAGAAGATATAAGATATAATAAAAAATTTATATTTTTTGCTTTAACACTGTATCCCTCATATAGCAGTGTAGACAGGGAAACTAGTGTTATAGACTCTCCGTTCCCCACACACCACACAATTTTCGAGACATTTTGTGTCTCGAAAACTGGGCGTAATAATTAAAAAAAATATTGTATTCATAATAAATAAATAGAATAATTTCAAGAAGTTGCACTTACTTAGAACAATATAAATTAATTCTAAGTAAACGTAATTATAATATGAATTTTATTGTTATAAAGAATATTTTAATGTAGATATAGATTTTAAGGTTCCATAGGGTAAAACGGGACCCTATAACTGAGAATTTGAGATAGCTTTATACCTATATCACTAGTATATTTCGTCGCATAGCTAAAAATTGTTTTGTCAGGTTATTTGATTAAACTAATTCACACGTACAATATTGCTTTGCCATAGCAACGTGTATGTCATTTAATCATTTTAAACAAAATATTGAGTGTCATATAGTGTGGGTAGTGTTCTTCTATTATAACTTCTCTAAATAAACTATAACTGTGCCAAATTACACACTCCTCCGAAACCACAATTTTCGTAAAAATGGGTACAACGTCTTTGCTTCACATATCAATATTTAGAATAAATAAAAGATATCTACCTAAATGCGGCACTGTAACGGTCACTTGATTATTAGTCCCAACATCAACCGTCGCCATTTTGTTAACATCCACCGACGCTGGTTTAAAATCATCTGAAAAACATAACATAATTTAACATACGATTCGATTTTATAAAATTTTCCGTTTACCATAAATTACAATTAATCGGACCTAACTAATTATTTATATAATCATATTATTGTTATTTAAAAAATTAACTCATGGCGCTGTAGGGCATTAAACTTGACTTGTAAAACACGATGGTTTCGACTTCGATTCCCAATAATGATAACAAATTATTCCGCTCTGGCAAAAAAAATAGTTTCTTTTTTTGCTTATTCTGCTGTTTATGAAAGATGACAAAAAAAGATACAATAAAACCTAAGGTTATATAGTAAACTTACGCTGTAGGTTAAGAATTTTTATTTTGACTGTGTGTATAAATCTACAAGATGATAGCTTAGTCTTTATTTATTTACAACAAATATCAACTACTTATGATTAATAATCATATGTGCATGATAATATTTTGAGTCAAATAAGTGTTGTAAAGATATTTACTTATATTATTAAAATTTCTTAGGAATATTTTTGGTAAATTAACTACCACTTCTATTTATATTCGACTATATACTATTACTTTTTATATTCGAGGCAGTCGTAGTAGCTCAGGGGAACAAGAGTTTGACTACTTGTTACAACTTATTTATGTTGTTAGTATCTCTGTAGGGAGATTTTGACTGTCATGAGGTGATTTTTTTTTTAATTTTCATTTCCTCGCTAAAGCCCTAAAGCAAAAGCCCGGCGTTGAGTCCGCCACGCAATACGCAATGCCTCGAAAAATTTGGCAAAAACTGGGGAACGGAGTGTCTTAACACTGTGCTCCCTCTACTGACCCTGCTTACTTTTATTATAATTTTGTTCTTAGACATATTACTACCAGGAGCTTATACATAGCTACTATTATATTTACTAACGAATAAAAACATGCTAACATTATTATTTTTTTACGTTTTTTTTTACGACGTATATATCCATTAATTATTACTTTTTTTTCATCACTGTTTTCTTATGTATGATACTTTCACGTAAAAATATCGTTCGTAAACTGACTTTACAGACACCTAGTATTTTTTTTAAATGTAGGTCGCAATTTCGTTTGTGTGAACTACAAAACTAAAAATCTTATTACAGAAATTTAAAGACATAAAGATGTCTTGAAATTTCTGATTAAAGAATCTAAGCTTTCCAAGAAAGCTACATGCGTAACTTCATGGTTCTATGTACTGTATTATCGACCGAGTTATTTGTCTGTCACATAGAAGAATGCATTAAACATCTAAATGTAACATTTTCCTTAAGTTTTTTTTATCCTTTTGGATCAAAGTGCAGTCTACGGGCTATATATGCTTACATATAGACTGACATGTAATTATGTAAATATGATTTATATAAAACATTAACACGGCGCAGTTACGACCCGTAACTGACTAAACGCAATGATTGAAGATTTAGCTTGACTAAGACAACATTTAAAATTATAATCTATTATATGAAATAAAGCATTTTTCATCAAATAAATACTATCTGTACTATTAAAGTACACTTAAGCCCAAAATGTATTTTTTAAATATATCTTAACTTAAACAAAAAATTACATATTAATATTCAAAGGCTCGAGGCCAGTTATGGCGCAGAGGCACAAGCATGTGACTGTAAACAGCGGAAAAGGGGAAACAGAGTGTCTCAACACTTGGTTCACTCTGCCTACACTGCTGAATGCAGGTACAGTGTGAAGCCATTTTTTTAGGTTACTTGATACACACAGTGCTTGAATAAAACAATTAATCCTATGTTTCGAGAAATTAATATACTCAAAGGTTCTAGCTACACAAGCATGGCAAAGCTGCACTGACTTCTAATGAATTGTTTTTAATGTGATTGTATTATTTTTATCCAAAATAGCAACATGCATATTTTTTTTCTCTATGAATTAAAGATACATTTTCATATTATATATTGTTTATTCTCTTGTTCCTTCAAAATTTACATATTCAATAACATTTTAATCTTAAAAACTTTGTTGTCCATATACTTACCTCTTATTTGCTGTATACTACAAGTACCATTTTATTTATTTTATTTTAACTCATATGTAACTGTTACCAATTTTGGTAAGTGACACATTAAAAAAAAATCAAAATTGCAGTTACAAAGTACTTTGTAGCAAGCATATAAGAATTCCAACATAGATTTATAAGATCCAACATTCCACTTCTATTAAAACAATAACATTGAAAACATTCTAATATGATTTTTAAAAATTAAGTTATAGTAACTTGAAAAATGTTACAAGATTAATTAGAACTATTTAATGTTTTATTTATATTTGGTTCTTATTCAAATTCATATAGAGTATTATAAAGAAATAGTAAAAAAAATTGGCAAATTAAAATATCAGAATACTTTTACTCCCATTATTATTTACTTGTACACTGTATCCTGCATGCAACATGTAAAGCAGAGATTTTTATGTTGAGACACTCTTTTGTCCACTCTGGGACAGAGTGGACAAAAGAGTGTCTCAAATCTTAATTTTGTGTTAAGTGACAGAACTAAATATCGCACCTTTGTTTTTACCAGAGCAAATCAAATTAATTCATTCCCTAGAGTAGGAATCAAAGCCACAATTGTTGCATTTACAGTTAGATAAAAGTCAGCCAGTAAATTTTTAAGTTTATACTTACATTTAATTGTATGATATTGTGATGATTTATTGTTTGTGAAGCTTGATCCTAATTTCAACTCCCTCACATCATAATTCAAAGTGTGCTTATCAGCCATCTTATTTTTTGTCTGCCATATGTTTATGCCTATATTTAAAAAAAATGTATATAATAATTTAATACTATATTATTTGAGGATTAATCAGATAATATATTCAGATACAACAGAGAAGTAAAGATAATTTTATGATGATAAGCTACTTTATTTTATGATATAAGAATTAAATGTTGTTATTTTTAATAAAGTTTTTGTGAATTCTAATAAATATATGACACATTTACTCTAATTTACACAACAGCATTCATTTTAATAGAAACTTTCACTTCAATGATTATTATATTAAAGAATACATTTAATATAGCAATTGAAAAAAATTAAGAAAGGTTATATTATATATTATGTTGTTCTTTTCTTGTAATTAGTGTTATGCATACGTATTACATTCACTCGACTACAGCTGACAAGTTAATGATTTATTTTTGTCTTACTCAAGATATGCCTAGACTTTTCGCCATATTATATATATTAGCCTCTTGAATGCTATTTCTTCTATACAAAAGCTAGTTAATATCAACGGAAGAACGGTTAAATTACAATTTAAAAGACAAAATATGGCAAACTTTTACAATTATTGTCTCTACTATACCTTCGATCACTTATTCCAACGCTGACTTGTTAATTACATTTATGAAATAAAATACATATTGAAATTTCGTTTATAAAATGTTGCAATACGAATAAGAATATTTAAATCAAGAAAGACTGAAATAGTACAAAAATTAGACATTGACTACTATTTCGACCTAGTTCTCATGACGGACACGACGGTTGACGCCTGACGGCTGACGAAATGACTGTGACATCTGCTAATCATTCTGAAAAGTATCCATATGTTAAAATTCTAATATAAAAGATTAAATAAAATAAAAAATATCTAAATGTTTGTTTAAAAAAATATTTTAGCTGTTTGTTTAATCCATATTGTTTTATTTGTATCATATCTATTTAATTCACCTTAAAGTATAATAAAGGTGGCCCGTAATCAATTTAGTTTAAATGCTAACATAATGTTGAAAATGAACATATTTCATAAAAAAAAAAATATATACAATATTATGTTTATTTTTTTATTTAGCATATTACCATTATAATTTTAATTAAAATATTAAAAACTTTTATTATTATTCTAATATTTAATTAGAAACTGGTAATTAATATTTACTGAATAACAGAACTTGCATTAAAAATTATATATTATTCATATTTTTTTTATTTTCTGTTCTGTTGTGGTACGCTTACACGCTTCCTGAAAATGAGCGTCCACCAGCTCAAAGCGTGCGTGCGTGCGTGTAACCGGGGTGTTTGGGTTGGCTTGTAATAGGCCGTTTCCAAGGTTGCGAAGGCGAGCTTCCACTAATACCAAAGCGTGAACATGCATATTAAGTCCCACTTATGAGCTCATGCTAGTAATTTGTTAAATATTATAATAATTTTAATTACCGACACAAGACCCTGCTGAACTTTTTCATGATTTCATAATAATGAAATATATATTTTTTAACTAATGTATTTTTTTAAAACTAATGTTAATCTTTTTTTTATTTTCTGCCGAAATTTAAGGTTTTTTTTATAATATATAAATACGTCTAGCCCAACGCAATAAAGCAGCAGAAATAGTTTTGACATCCACGTCTGTTATCCTTATCTCCTATGTGAGGATCATAAGCGAAGTAGTAAAAAAAACGTACCATCAGGAGCAGAAGGATACTAACGCACTCGCTGTCTTAAGTAGATATTGTATAAATATAGGAATATATGTATGTAATAATATAAGTCTAGTTCTAGGTAATATCTACAGAAAAAAGTATTAAAAGAAATGTAAAAATAACAAAAGGTACGGACCATAAGTCTGTAGTGTAAGTAAGAATTAAAATAAAAAAAAAAACGCACTCGCTAGCGTATAAATGACTAATGATTGGCTTTGTGGACATGTAAGCGTACCGTCAAAACTCTCTTTATCGGTATAAAAATAGTTTTATAGATACCTATTCTATAATTTTCCTAATTTTTAAATAAAAACCGCACGTACAAAGCACAGATTACTAATTGATATATTGCTAATATAGGAACAGAAATGTCATATTGTCATTTGACATTTCATCACATCCACTGATTTGTAGAAACAGAAACTAGAAAGGAGACTGTTTATATTTATTATTATTTATCTATTCAACTTTAATGGGCCGTGTTGCGTGTACTGCGGTAACGATTTGTATTGTAATATAGACTGAATTAGTTTCCATAGAAACAAATTATTTACATTATCAAATATGAAGAAAAAATCGGTAACACTTGAAATAGATCCTACAATTTTGGAGAAAAATATGAGAATTGTTAAGGTATTAATGTACTTCTGGAAAAATATTTATTTTTTTATTAATTGAACTTACAATGCATTTAAAACAAGAAATAAAACATTCAAAACATAAAACACAACATTTTTTTTTTATATTTGCAGGAAAATCCCGTGGGAGAAGAAATTAATAAATTACTAGCAGATACAGTTCCCTCGCAAGTTGTAAAGCCTAGACCAGGTTAAGCATTTTCCTTACTTTAAGAATAAATCCGTAAAATTTATATGTTACCTACATATTAATTATTATTTTTAGGATTTTGTGTAAAGTCATTTACTAAGTCAGATAATAAGAAGGTATTTGTTAATGTTTGCCTTACTGAAGCAATCCCGTGTCCCAGAGATATCAGCAACGAAGAGTTGATGCAAATATTAAATTCTGAAGATCCATCCAGTTATAGAGTTCCTATGAGTATTGGTGAAGGAAGGACAGAGCAGGATAAATCTGGTTTGCCAGCAACAGTTTATGATGTCGCAATAAACCCAGATTTTTTTTCTAAAATAGAAAAAGATGATCTCTTTCAAACATTTTTCCTAACAGTTGTTTTTGAAGGTTTACAAGATAAATATCAGTTTGAGTTAGATATGCAGAGGTTTACAATACTCAAAAATAGAAAATCTATTGGTACATTGCAATCTCATAGAATTCAAATTAGAGATGTGAAAAAATGTGAAGAAAATACTAGACCTTTAATAGAGGAAATACAAAAACCAACCCCCAAGATTCCACAAGTACCTGTACCTAAGAAGGAATTCATTTATAGACTAAGACGGGAGCCACCTGCTGGGGAAATAGAGTATTTATTAGCAGAATTTATGATACCAGCATCTGTATGTATTTATTTATTTTACATTAAATAAAAATTTATTAAATATTATATAAAAATAAGAAGTCAAGTCAAAGCCAAAAGTCTCAGGTTCAAGTTCCATAACAAGCAATTTTTATGTTTCTACAGATTTTAATGATTTTATTCACATTTTCAGGTTGAACTTAAAGATCTAAACCTAGAAATAGGAGAAGACAGATTAGTTTTAGATTCAAAGGGTCTCTTTGAATGTGTGGATTTCTTCTTGCCTTGTAGTATTGATCAAGATGTAGTAGACGCTCAATTGAATAGAAATAAGGATGTAAGTTTTTATTTTTCTTTTCGTTTTGTATCTTTACCTGCACCCTGCATAACAGAGAAAACTTGATGTCAAAAACTTCATTCTCCACTTTCTTCTCAAACTGAGACATTGGGTGTCGGGTGGCAGAACTGAATGCCGTACATTGTCTTGCGAGACTAGGAAGTGTAAATAAATTGAACCCAGAACCATATTTTTTTTAATGTTTTCATAAAATTTTTCAGATGCTATATGTGAAGATGCCTGTTATATATTAACCTTATCTGCCAATAAAAATTCATCTAAACATAGGAAATTGATTTTGTCAAGGCACTATCATTAAATAAAGTCATCAATACATTATTATATTACATAGCCTTTTATTTCATATTATTTCAAAAATGAAAAACTAATTTAAGTATAAATATTTATTTGTAAAATGAAAAAGTTGTAATTACACATGTATTAATATAGTAAAATGAAATATTAATATAGTAAAAAAAGTAAAAGAATAAATTAGTTTACAAATAAGGTTTACGTATTGAAAGTAATAAGGAGATTCTAGAAAATATCTACATAATACAAAATAGTAAAAGTATTATATTAATAAGGGGCCATTCATAAATAGCATTACACAATTTTATTATCATTTGTTAAAACCATCCTCTACCTATAACACGCCACATTTGTGAGACTCCTCTTCTTAGTGTGACACTATATATTTTACAACTAGAAATTGTTGAATTAAAAATGCAGTTACGAAATTCTTTTTATATTACATGACTATATAAGTCATGTCACTGAATTTATGACACCTTGTCACACTTCGTCATCGACCCGTGACATGTGACATTTATGGATGGCTCCTAAATTCAGGAGTAATTCATAAAAAAATATTACTATACATACAAACAGTCCGCGAGGACTAATCTGAGCTTTGTATTTGTAGAAGATTTCATACATAGTGTATGTGATGTCACTTGCCTCCACCTCTTTATACTGCTTTTTGACAACGGCACACACCTTTTGTACTGCGGCGTCTGCAGCGTCACATATTTAATTCTTAATATATTAGTTTTGTGTCGGTTTATTAAAAATGAACGATAAAGTGACATTACTATTGCAAAATAATAGAAATATATGAGACCCAGCATTAAAAAAAAAATATGGACACAACGCTTTAACATTCTTGACGAGTATAAAAATAATTATGATGTAAATCATTAAGATTTAAATTTTATTAAATATATCTATACTTCTATAATCACTCACACAAATGCAAAGCTCGGGTTAAGCCTCGCGAATTTTATATCTTATGGTATAAAAATATTGACTTAATTTATCACATGGTTTTTATTTTTATATAATAAATGCAAAATAGTTTAAAAAGCACAAGCAGATATATCATGTACTGGTTGTACAATATGAAATAAAATATATATTTTAAAATTTAAAAGACTATATTCATTTACTTATAAATAATAGTTATTTTTTTATTTTTATTAAGATCTAGGATTATCATTAAAACAATATAGGAATGGTGAGTCAACTTATACGAAAGTATTAAATGTTACATAATTTTTTGACAAACATAGATATGAGTTTCATACGTATGTTTCTCACATAATATATGCATTTCATATATTGAGAAGTAAACTCAAAAATGTTTTGTATAAGAAAAATTAAGAATAATTTAATTAGCATGGCTTTTTAGTATGGTTCTAACTTTAAAATGTGATGTACGATCAACAAAAATAAACACTTAGATTGTGAGTTCGCCTAAAACGAAACAAAGATTTTAAATTTTGATAAATAGACTATCCAAGACAACACAATATTTTATTTGTATTTTGTGTTATAAATTTTTTGCTTTACAAAATTATAATGTTTCCACTCTATATAATAGTTCCTCTCTCACAAAAACATAATATAAGCTTGTTTACAAAAAAAACTTTTAAAATCAAGCTTGTGACGCGAGTTTTACTTGCGCAGATAAATAGCAAGTACCTACGTATATAACGTGGTTTGAAACTAAATAAATACGAGAACTTATTTCCCGAAATGTTTATAAAGCATTTAAATAAAAGCTTGTTTTTGTGAAAGAGTTTTTTTTAACTATTATTTTTTTTGTTATTCTCAGCAAACCTTTTCATTTGACAATCATATTATAAAACGCATAGAAAAAACTTAGTCCGCCTTTTTGGGTGCTCCGCCATATTGGTTTTGAAATGACTTCATACAACTATCATGCGTTATCAACCAAGCCAAAAGTGTATACAAAATTATAAGAAAATATCTGTTTTAAAATTGATTAGCAAGATTCCACTCGAACAAACTTCAGTTGTTCAAGTGTCAGCGCTCCTTTTACGTCTTTACAAAATTTTTTAATTGTATTAGGCTTTTATAGAGTAGTTAAAACTGGTTTTATTTAAAATGGTGCTGACGATTCCACCCTGTATACATAGTGTATGTTCCGATGAACATTGCGAGCACTGTTCAGTGCTCTTACTGCTAAAGACTACAGTATACAGGCGTAGTAACCTAGGAAAATATATGACGTAATAAATCGTCACCATTTTTGTTCTGTGAACACTAGTGTCACCGAGGTAAGGCGCTCTCTCGGTGCTCAAGAGCTATGATCGCGTTCAGAAAATGAAGTTTCCACTATACATAATAATAATAATTATTAAATATAGTCATTTACATATACTGACCGTTAAAAAAACCATTTTTATTACTTAAAAACAAAGCCTTAAACAGAAATCAGTAGCTAACTATAACTATATAGGAACGTCCTCGTAGTTAACTAATTTAACGTTACACCATACAGTGTTCGCAGTTCACATCGGAACATAACCATTGCAAGCGAAACTAGAGATTTTAATAAAAAAACTTACAATTCATCTCTAAAATTGACATGACTGTTTATATCAATATTATCAATATCTGAAAACAAATCTTCATTATAACCTCTGAGATGAGGTTGTATATCTCTTATTAGTTCCAAATAATGTTTCGGTTGGAAAGGAACAACTCTACTGACAGTATTTTGTTTATTTCTATTGAGATATAGTTTGATAGAAGGATAGCTATTTATGTGTTCGTGCTGACAGAGACTCCTTTCTGTTATACAATTCACTTTGCCAAATTGTATGTGCTTGCCCAATTTCTGAAATAGGTATAAGTTTACAATATATATTAAAATAACACCTTTTTTATTTGGTTCAGATCTTTGTTAGTGTTAAGACACAGCAAAGTGGAGCCACTATAGCAGGTAAGGCAGAGAGAACCCAGTGTTAAGACACTACGTACGCGTGTTAATACTACATAATAATAATAATTATTATTATATTAAACAAAAATATAACACGGTTACTATAGTATTTTTTAGCATCACGCTGTATCCCGTATATAGCTGGTTAGGCAGAGGGAATCCAGTGTTAAGCGTGTTGAAGTTTTATTGTTTTAATTAGGATAAAAATACTTAAATCAGCTTCACGCTGTATCCCGCACACAGCAGGGTAGGCAGAGGG
>DWAO01004352.1:0-12917 GCA_018230605.1 Heliconius congener
CACTAGTTTCCCTCTGCCTACCCTGCTGTGTGCGGGATACAGCGTGAAGCTGATTGATGAATGTTAATCTTTATCGAATGTTAAATATGCAGAGACCGTAGTACGCGGCGCCCCAGTCTTTTTGGCTACGCCACTAGAAATACAGCGTGAAGCTAAGTTAAGTTAAATAATACAATATACGAAGCAACATAAAATAAAATGACATTTTTTAACTGTACCGATTTTATTTTGAACAATGATTTAGTTTTTAAAATATTATTTCTATAAGCTTTCAAGTACTTCTCATTGAGCATAAAAAATAAATAAGAAAAAACATTAGAATACCATTTTAAAAGTAAGAAATCGATATTATTTATTACACTTCAAATAATTACCAAATTCAGAAACCGTCATTGTATATTGTAACAGTATCTGACTGTAAATTCGAAGATGTTTGGTTCGATTCAGGCTCAAATTTTCGACGAAACGTGGGGAATGGAGTCTCTTAATACTAGGTTCCCTCCTACTCTTCTCACAGGAGTGAAAAACGTAAATGCTGAATAAAAAGAATGGAAATTGTAACTTCAAACTTGTTTACTACCAAAGAGGTTAACGACATTATAAAACAACAAGTCGGTAAACCTCACCACGTACACAGTACTAAAATAGTTCGTGCAAGTAATTTATGGAATAACAACATTATCACTGTAATTAACATGAAAATGTGCTCGCCGTGTAGAAATTAACATAGATTACCTTATAAGTCTATGCATTCTGTAATAAATAAAAAAAATCAGCTTCACGCTCTATCCCGCAAACAACAGGGTAGACCGAGGGAACTTAGTGCTAAGACACTCCGTTCCCCACTTTCTGCCGAATTCTGGAAGCATTGCGTGTTAAGTGGCAGAACTTAACGTCGCTTCGACACCAAAGCGAAGAAATGGAAATATAAATTTAGGTAAATATTTCATCCTCAAGTGGGGATCGAACCCACAACCAGTTGGTTTTACAGTCACACTTCGTACCGCTGCACCACGACTGACCTCTGTAATAAATAATATAGTTAATTTACAATTAGTTATAACCATTTATAATATATTAATTTAAAACGGAACTCAATGAATGTATTAAGAAATAATAATTCATCCCCCCGAGTGGGGATTGAGGTCGTAACCTTCGCGTTTCAGTCACATATGTGGCCCTGCGATGACGACGGCCTCAATATGTTTAGCATATTGTATTAATAAAAGAAAATCGAAACCAGTCGTGACGCAGTGGCACAAGCATGTCACTGTACGAACGCGACAGGTTCTGGGTTCGATATCCGTAACCTGTATTAATAAAATGACAAATGTTGAAATGAAGTATTTAATACTTTTATTTCCACATTCTGGTGACTTGGGGTTCCAGAATCAACGGAATATGTGAAACGGAAATATCATAATGGGAACCTTAAATAAAATAGAATGAAATAAAATGCACTCACGTATAATGGTGAGTATATCAATATAAAAGTGCTTACCTATTCCCTCCACATGTGAGGCGTCGTACTCCGTCTAATCAAAACTTCTAAAGTATAATGTTGCGTGTTTACGGAAACTTCAAATAGTCTTGTTTGAAATTCTTAGTCCTCGTAAATCTTGAGATAGGTAGCGGTTCCTCTAAGCTTGGAGTCCGTATATTTGAATCCTGTAATTATAAAACCAAGCCGGAAAATAATTGTGTTTTCTTTAGCATTACGCTGTATTTCGCACACAGTAGATTGGCAGAGGGACCCCGGGAACCTAATGTTAAAACATTTCGCCTCAACCCCGCGTTGTTACTAGAGCGAGAAAATTAAAATATTACATATTTCATTTCCTCAAGTGGGAATCGAACGCACAAATTGTCGCGTTTGCAAAGGCATGTTTGCCCCTGCGCCACCACTGGCCTCAAGAAAATCAAAGAAATTATTTTATTATCATATTATTTTGAACTTATTAAGTACTCTATTTCATTATGTACTCTATAATAATAAAAAAGACACACTTAAAGACTAATAAATAGTTAAAATTTTTGTTCATTCAGATCATTTAAATTTTGTTTATAAATATATATATAAATATATATTTACTCGTATGTGTACCTTAAATAATCAGATTTTCTAACTTATTACTATTTTAGGGAAAAAAGTGACTACCTTCGACCCTTTTTCCAAATATACCTATTATTATGTAAAGTAGGTAAACTACTCAGACGTATTTTCCATTTATATTTAAACAATGCTTATCAATTTATCTCTTTTTCGGGTCAAAGTGTCTTCCATTGAACAAAAGAGCTATAAATAATATTAGGGAACTCCTAATAATGAAAAATTCAGTAAAAAGATACGTATACGTTATCGATTTTAATATTATATATCACAATGTCAGAGACAAATTGGCAGATTTGTTATCTCTTGTCATCGCTTTTAATGGTAGGAGGATTTAAGGGTTCAAAATTATACCAAGATTTTTTACGTGTTTGTAAAATATAATGAAACTAACTAATGATTTTATTACAAAAAACATCTTGTATAATTTTACTTTTGGTGGAGTCAAGTTGTTTCTATTACAAGCTCATTCCTAAGTTGCTTAACTCGAGGAAGTAAATTTGTCTGTCGGCTGTCTAATAGAAAACGAGCCATCTTCATTTTAATGACCTAGTACGTTACTACGTCAGAAGTGGAAATGAAAAGTGTTTTTTTTTATAAGAATCTTATAACGTTTTTTGCTTACGTTGTAATTATAAATTAGTATGATTTCGGAGTTTTACAATTTTTAATTTTACATATCGACTAACGCCTTAATTTACCCGCTTTCTACGTTTTCGGAGCAGTGAAACATATCACGTACAAAGTGTGAATGTAAAGTCGACTGGTTGTGGATTCGATTTCCACACGAGGAAATAAAATATTTATTTACATTTATATATTCATGTCTTCACTCTGGTGTCGAGGCAAAGCGCGGCGTTGAGTTCCGCCACTCAACACGCAATGCCTCCAAAACTCGGAGGAAAGTGGGGAACGGAGTGTCTTAACACCAGGTTCCGTCTGCCTACCCTGCTGTGTGCGAGATACAGCGTGAAGCTAATTTAATATATTTCTTTTTAATTTGAAAGATATCACATTAAAAAGCCAACTCGTTCTCTTTCTCCTCTTGGCTTTTAATCATAATTATAAATATTCTACACTACAATTAGAATTGAATGACTAACTGTCATGTTAAAATTTTGTTGTTCTTATGATAATAATATTTTTAAATGGCATAAGATGTCACTGTCAATGAAATTATAAAATAAAAATTGCGACACACATAACAAAATATACAAAAAACTAGATGCCAAAAATATCTGATATTGATAAATTTATATCTTGGGACATACATTTAAAAAAGGAAAAATGTATGAAATGTTGCAGTACATTAAACGAAGAAATTGTTAGGCTTATTATATTGTATATAGTTAAAAGAGAATAATATCAAGACAATTAAAATATATGTAAAATCTAAAATTAAAGACAAAATTCAAAATTAACAAAACTTACTTATTTAGAAAACATATAAAAATTTGAACGTAGCGGGACTCGAACTCGTGCATAAAAAATCTCGCTACGTTCAATTTTTTATATGTTTTCTAAATAAGTATTTTTCTTTTCTAAGTGTGGAATAACAGTTTAAAAATATTTAACAAAACTTAAATAAAATCACGAGAATAGTATAAATACAGTATTTATTATATATACAGAAAGAGAAAAACAGAGTGCCTTAACACTAAGGTTCCTTTGCCTACACTGCTACATGCGGAAAACAGCGTGGAGTTAAATTAGACATAATATTTAAGTTAATAATATTTCAGCTTCAACATAAGAAAGCGACATCATAAAAAACTCAAAGAATTGAGTTAGAATGAGATAAGAATTTTCGCCTGAGATATTTACTCTTATACGTGATGTTGAGATTTATGAAAACGTACGTTGCATGCTGATAAATTCAGCAATATATAGCAATGGTTGACTTTGTACGCTAACTTTAGGTACCTGAATTTTTTGTAGTTCATGCGGTAGGCAGAGGAAATCTAGAGTTGAGACACTCCGCCCCCCACTTTCCGTTTAATTCTGGAGGTGTAATTGCGTGTTAAGGCAGACCTCGAACTATATATTCTATACTCGAAATATATACTCGAAAATATTATTAACAAAATTTGAATGAACGCCGCAGTTTGCCTCGACACCAGACAGAAGAAATTGAAATATGAAATATTTCATTACACCGGGTGGTAATCGAACCCGCAACCTGTCGCGTTTACGGTCACACGCTTGTGCCCCTGCGCCACGACTGCGTTTCTTCTACTTACTTACTTACTACCAAGTTTAAGACACGACTTAACTTATTTACCTCCATTACAAAATAAATATAACTTATTTTACTTCACTTACTTAAATACTTTTTTTTTGTTTTGTGGTTTTACGCTAAAAATTTTCGCATTTTCTAGTAGTAACAAACAAATTACAGAAAAACGATACAGCCCTTAAAACAAATAAAAAATATACCCACATTAATTATTCGCACAAATTTACAATATTTTTTAGTTTTATGGGTCATTGATATCTTAAAATATTTACAACGTGAACAATAATGGATGACTCGACTTTTCAAAATGTCTATTCAAATTAAAAATATATATTTCAAATTTGAAATATTATATATAGGAAACTGAAATTACGCTTAATGAAGACAATTTAAAATTGTCTTCAAAAAAAAAAAATAGAATATGAAATTTAAAATGATTTCTTAGGATTCCATACTTAAAAAGGTAAAAATGAGACCCTTAGAGGATCAGATTCTTGTCCCTCTGTCAAGACCATTTATCTAGATATCGTGGTCCCTTGAAGTACAGCAACAATCAAGCTTCAAAGTTAACGCTATCAAAAGATACGAGCATTTAAGCATCGCATTTGTTATATTTGATACGAAATTCACATTTCTCATAATTAATATCTATAGTAACCTACCGAGAACCTCATAGGACCTTACAGTAACGGATTTTGATATAATAAAAATAAAGGAAAAATACTAAAAAGTGAATATTTATAGATAATTCGTATTAAGAAAACCATTACAAACTTACATTTGTAGTTCATCTCATACAAAATGAGTGCACTTCCACAAACTTAATTTTGTCAATTTTAATATCTTCTACGTTGACCTACAATCCAGAAACTGGTATTAAAGCCTCGGTGGGTGAGTCCGACTCGCGCTTGACCTGATTTTTCAGTCATTTGTCATTTTTCTTATTACAGCGTTTTAAGTGGGCTTGCCTAATTTATATATTAACCAACTATGATGTGTTTTAGTGTGGAAAATTGTGGAACACCTTAATTAAGAGGAAACTTTCTTTATCCGCTTTAGGTTTTATCCAATTATGGCAACTAAATAAGTTATTTCATAAGATAAGATCCTAAACTTATAATGAACTTTATAAATTTATTGGGGCCAGTCGTGACACAGAGGCATAAACAAACATGCGACTATATGAGCAACTGGTTCTAGGATCGTTTCCCACTCGACGAAATGAAATGAAGAAGAAGTCGTTATATTTTTCCACTCTATCTAAGATTGATATTACACCCAAAAATATATACAGTAACATATGTACATCTTATTATAAGCTAGCTATAATAACCTATTAATATTTGATAACAATAAAATCACCTATACCAGACAGAAAAATTATTTCATTAAAACTTGTAACTAACACAGGTAAAACATAGAGAAGGAAACCAATCTTAGATTACACTTTTACTGGAGAAAAAATTGAGATTAATGGAAGCCATCAATCGCTGAGGTGCCTCCAAACGAGGAGTGATGACTTTAAAAAATTGCCAATATAAAAGACGTACAAGAAAATAGAGTTTAACTAGAAAATTTAACATAGTAACTATTTTTGAAATTCACGATTTTGTTGACGCAGAGTTACAAGCCTGTGATTGTAAGCGCGACAGGTTGTGGGTTCGATTCCCACTCATTTATTCTCACAATATTTTCATTTCTTCACATTGATGTCGAAACAGAGCGGCGTTGAGTTCCGTCAATCAACACACAATGCCCCCAGAATTTGACGGTGCTGGGTAGAGTGTCTTAACACTAGGTTCTCTGCGCCTACCCGGCTATATAAATAGATACAGCGTGAATTTCAATAGACATAAAAAAAATTTAAAACATATTATTCTCGAATTAATTGAAAGCACTCAGATCTCACTTTGCGAAGCGTACTATGCAAAGCACTTAGTACTCGTGTATAAGAGACAAAATACTTAAGCATGCAACTTTAAAATGCAGTCATGTTAGCATTACGTAGAATATGATAAAAATCCATTTCCATTGTAGCTTCTTGGCCTCGCGCCAGTTCGTGTATGTATAGGAGAGCACCTCTCGTCAAATGGTGAAGTAAGACTTCTTATTATACAACATTTCAAAGAAAATTTAGAATAACTAATGATATAATTGATCTTTTGAGTATTCGATTTGTATAAGCTCGAGAAATAATTTATTTATGGTTTTCATATATGTAGGATGGAGAAAAAACATCATAAACTTACTAAGAAGGTCTTTACTTTTCGCAATTTTTTATTATAATTTATATACATACTAGAGACAGAAACGGCTTCGCCCGCTTAAAGTTATTTTTGTATTATAGCCAAAGGATAGTATGTTTTTAAGCATATATATATTTTTGACAAAAAGTACCCTATGTTTTCTCTAATAGTTTAATACAATAAGTGTACAAACATTCATGATAATCGGCTGAGTAGTTTTGGCGTAAAAGCGTAACACACAAACCTACATTCACATTTTTAATTTATTGATGGATTGATAATTAATCACTCATCCTAAGGGATTTGTCTAAGCAAAACTATTTTACATTGCAAAAATAAATGTGGTTTGCTTTTGGCAGGATTTACGAACCTGTCATTGCATTTTGGTATGAAGCCAGCATACGGTGATTTAAAAGGAGCACGCCAAACCAACAGAACTAACGCTGACTTGAGTGTACTATAAAATTAAAGCATTATTTAGAATTTAGTCTTTGTTAGAAACATTGTATACCTACAATTAATACAATAAGTGAATACTTACGAGAAGAAGGTTGAGTTCTAGGAGACTAAAACATTTTTCTTAGTTTTTTATGTATGTTGTTTATTGGATTATTTTTTTATTAAAAAGCATGTTGCTTAGTTTTTATATTTATGGTATAATATGTATAAGCAATTTAATATTAAATGTTTTAGTACTTAGAAAATTTGGCTTAGCATGATTTTAGAAGTTTGATTTGAATGCAAGTTCATATAATTATTCAAAACAATATTGTGTTAAAAGTAGGTGTGTAGGTGAATAGGGAACTTAGTATCTTAACACTAGGTTCCCAGGTACCCTTTGCCTACCCTTCTATATGTGCGATTCAGCGTGAAGATAAAAAATAAATAATGTAACAAACTATCGAGGAAAATCTTCCTATCAAAGGTAAGATGACTTATTCAATAATCAACGATTCGAGATGTTAATTAAGTCGCAAAGTTAAATGAGATTCCAGTGTTCACTCTATTGGAAGCTGCTTTACATTTAATAGCTCTTTAAAATTATTAATTTCCTTTATTTTAAATTGTGGCTTTTACTAAAACAGACAAATTGGCCTTTTTAACTTGTTCAAAAAGAAAAAATATCGAATCAAAGGAGTAGGTACATCTACATTATCCCCAATAACTTTTTTAGTATGTCTTTGTAGAGTTTCTAATATCTTTTGTCGTTTGACAGGTGACTAAAAACCAATATCTATCCCGAAATTTGTAAAAGAAAACTTTGAAATTTGTTTTAGGCCTGCACGGGATCTCGCAACCAGGTGACGCAGGTAAACTAGACCAACTTTATTATTAGTTTGTGTATGGATATTGAAAGTTATTTAAGTAAAATTCAATGCTTATATCAAATCAGAGAACAAATTTTTGTCTTCTGTGTAATTATACTCTATATAATAGAAGTACCAATCGTAAAATTAGAAAAAAAACTCCAGTAATACCATTGTATTTTTTTTATGATTATGCGTTTTAAATTCATTTCAAAAAGTTATAAGATCGCCTTCACACTATCCCACATACATCAGGGTAAGCACAGGGAATATAGTGTTAAGGCACTCCGTTCTCTGTTTTTCATTGAGTTCTGGAGGAATTACGTGATTGGTGGCGGCACTCAGCCACTCTTTGCCTCGACACCCGAGCGAAGAAATGAAAATGGAAATCATTTTGTTTTCATAATGCTGCATCTTTATACTAATCTTAATATGTAAATTCTTAGAAAACATACTTTAATAATATTATACATATTCTTTAAGTTGTCTGGCTTCAAATCACAGGTGTTGCCCTGTCCTTAATATAGAAAACAGGATTACTGCCGATTCTTGTTATATAAATTGTGTCACGTTAAGAAGCGCCATGATATGCGCATGAAGGAATATAATGACTTATTATAGCCAGCTAACATATTTTAAGAAGCTACTCATCTAGCTAAATGTGAATATAACATAAATATGTTATTTTATTATTTTCACGTTTTATTCTGCACAGGCTAAGTAGAGGGAACTTGGGAAGATAGTGTCAAGACACTCCGTTCTTCAAATATTTAAGTGGCTATCAATTAACTGAACGCCTAAATTTGTCTGTCAAAATGAAAAAAAAAATTCTATATTTACTATGGTATAAGCGGGACTAAGAGTAAAGCTAAAAAAGAGCTCTATCTTTCCTTATAATAAGATAAACAAGACATTTTTTACAAATGAAAAATCTTTAAAATTATATCGATTTATTTATTACGACACGTATGTTCTATTAATAAAGTTCACTTTTGGGTCCCGAAAACTAAATATTTAATGGAATAAAATCTTTTAGGAAACGCTTGATAAAATTCATGCAAATAAGAGATCCCTACGATGGATTTAATTGTTTTTGGGCAAATTCTTAATTGCTTATTCCAAATCATTTCAAACCTGTATCTTTGATATTGCCTTTGTTATAAAATTTGTTCATGTGGTAAAATTATTTCTAGGGCCAGTCTTGGCGGAGCGTGTGACTGTAAGTACGATAGGTTGTGGCTTCGATTCCCACACGAGGAAATGAACTATTTAATATTTTCATTCTTCGATCTGATGTCGAGGTAAAGTACGGAGTTGAGTTTCGCCACTCAACACGCAATGCCTCCAGAATTCCGTGGTGTCTTAATACTAGGCTCTACTGGTTTTTTGGGATACAGAGTGAAGCTAAAAAAAATGATTCAGATTCACGTATGTTAGATCAATGTTGAGGCCTGAAATAAATCTTATATAATATATTCATAATTGAGGTGAGTTCAATTCCAAATGTGCTAAGTGTACTCGGAGAAATATATTAAATTAAAAGGACCGTAATATATAGAAAAAGAATATTAAAACGAAAATATAGTACGAACATTTTTCACTAAGTACTTTTTGAAAATTTTGTAAATGTAAATAGTTTTATTAGGCCATTGTAGAGCGTAAGACTGTAAATATGACAGTTGTGGGTTCGTTCCCTCTCGAGGGAAGGATTATATCAATCAATATATCTACAATGAAACGGGATTAGTGGAAAATGTAATATAAAAAATTGGATAATATAAATGACACTAGGCTTCCCCTATTTACACCGCTAAACGTAGAAAAATATATAAAAACATATATAAAATAAACATATAAAATAAACTAACATGGTGCACGTTAGTTTATTTTATATGTTGTTTTTGCAAACCAATCATCATGTAGTTGATGATTATATTTTATCTATATTTATCGCGGGAGATGAGTGAGATACCTATATTTTATCTAGTTTTCAGTTATCACAATTATAAAATGATATTAATAACAGAAAAAGGTTTATTTTTATATAAAATTACACAATCAATGAAATATCACCAAACAACAAGAATTGGAGAACAATAAGTGGAAAAGAGAGTGTCTTGACACTACGCCCTGTCTCTCTATCTCAATTTGCGAAAAAAAGCCACAAAGCGAATATAGAAAATAAATTACATCAATTCGTTACACTTATACAACAATCACTCTAACTTACCCTGTTATCTAATACAAGTAAAATTTAAAAATGGTAAAACGTAGCCCAATTTACCAGAAAGTAGAACGCCGGCTGGCGGTTGACCGATTAATTATTCGTTTGCGCTAGTGAAGCTACCATCGTCGTACAGCACGCCAACGACATCGATTCCCTATAGTCGAATGTTACGTAAAGTAAAGCTGTCCGCACACTACGCTTAACTCGACATCTCGAGTTAAATACGATCGTTGCTATAGTTTTTAGCTGGTGAGGTTTAGTTACACGAAGTATTTCTGCAAAATATTCTTCTTGTTTTTTTCTTCTGAATATAAATCTGTGATTACTCTAGTCTTTTATTTTCTGTATATTAAAAAAATATATTTTGCAATTTTGTAACGTATCGCTTCGCTCTGTCTAATTACATATATGTTCAGTTATACAATAATAGAACCTTGAACGTTTGAATATTAAAAAAAACAGCTTCACGCTGTCTCCCGCACACAGCAGGGTAGGCAGAAGCAATCTAGTGTTAATACACTCCGTTCCCCACTTTCCGACAAGTTCTGGAGGTATTGCGTGTTGAGTCGTGGAACGCAACGCCGCGCTTTGCCCCGACACCAGAGCGAAAAAATTAAAATATAAATATTAATAAATATTTAATTTCCTCGAGTGGGAATCGAACCCACAATCAGTCGATTCTACAGTCACATTTTGTACCCCTACGCCACGACTGGCTTCTGGAATATTATATGAGGTATATAAATTTTAGTTATCATCAACGAGAAAAAAAACAAATATTTTTATTAGATTTTTACGTAGCAAATGTTTAATATTAAGAAATAACACGACATGTTGTGGGTTTGATTCCCATTCAAGTAAATTAAATATGTAATATTTTCATTTCCTCGTACCTTGTTACCACAACAAGGTAAAGCGCAGCGTTGAGTTCCACCACTTAACACGTAACGTCTCCAGAATTGTGCGGAGAGTGGAGAATGGAAATGTCATAATAAGAACTAACTATCTTAACATTAGGTTCCCAGGTTCCCTCTGCTTATCCTGCTAAGTACGGGATACAGCTTAAAATTGAAAAAAAATACAGTTAAGTATAAAAACTAAACATTAAATAATAAGGAGGCATTCACTTCAGCGCGGTCAAATATTGCGTGCTGCAGTGTTTATAATTTTTTTACTTACTCCAATTATATTATTGTTTCTTCACCTATATGATACTTAGTCACGCCATAATATGTTAGCTTAAACGGTATTATACGAAAGGTTAGATGAAATGTGGATATGACCGTTTTTTTTTTAATTACGTAGCGTTTGTAGTACGATTGTTTTGAAACATTTTCAATAGAACAATAGGTTAGAGGCGGAAGTTTTTTTTATTATAGATAACTCATATTCTCTAATTTTAGGAAAAATATAAAAGGAAAAATAACAATATTTGTTGTAAAAATATTCAAAAGATTATTTTTGTGGTAAATTTCAAATTAATAACTTTGAAATCAATATAATCTCTGAATATCTCCTATTGTCCCAACTGTTTACTATATATCTGCTTTATGTAGAATATAGCGTGAATCTGAAACAAAATATAAAACGAATGAAACCAATATAGTTTTAAAATAAATAAATTTAGTGTGCACACATTCTTTGTTAAAATTTCAAAACATTCTTATAAATGTGAGGCGAGAAAATTGCATTTGTCGATATAAATGTCTGCACTGCTGTGGATAATACTGTTACAAAACAGTTAAGGAAGTTCCGCTCAGCAATCGAAGTGAAAAATCACTTCATATATTACTGTTAAACATGTAAAATTTATACAATCCATTTTTATGTTATATATTTGTCTTATTTTTATTTAGAAGGCGCTAGGTAAGGCGAAGGTTAAGAAACATCAATCCCCATTTTCCGTTGAAATAAAATATGAAATAATAGTTAGTTCCTCAAATTGGAATCGAACCCACAACCTGTTTACAGATGCATGCTTGTACTCCTGTGCCTCAACTGTCATCAATGGTGCTAAGTTATCTATGCCTAAAATGTGAATTTATAACGCAGCTCTTAATAATATTATAAGACGAAGAGAAAGTAGAGTCGTTTATCACTACGTATTTCAGATTATAATAAACAGTATTAGAAAAATCATAGAATATGCTTATAAATACAGAAAATAATAAACAACTAAATTGTCTGATTAGTTCAATTATTTGTTTTAATGACTTTTAATATACATACGGACCATGTAGGTCCGTATGTATAAATGTCTGAGTTAAACTTTTCAACTAATAGTTGACACAACGCGCTACGAAAAGTAGGTGGATGTAAATCGAAAGCGCGATCGACGTCGCTGTTTTATACAATTTTAATGTCTGAATACTTATAACTATGGTTTTCTTTTATGATCAATGGGTACTGGACGATAATCGTACAAATAATGTTCAATTCTCCGTCCTAATTTCTGAATTCTTTTTTTGGTTTTTTGCTTTTAAACATCATTTTCAAAAACACTACACAAAACTTACATTTGACAACAAACTCAGTTCACACTTTAGTGTTTAAATAGTGATTTGACTCTCTTCACAGCCAAAGCGATGATTCTGAACAATGTGACTGTGTTTTGATTGTTATTAGTAGTAGCTGTACTATCAACAGTATAGCAAATGTATTAACTTTAGAAAAAAATAAAGTCAGTCAGTAAAAAAAAATACAACAAAGTTATATAATAAAACAGTAAGTATTTATTATATAATCAGCTTCACGCTGTATCCCGCATACAGCAGGGTAGGCAGAGGGAACC
>DWAO01004353.1:0-12916 GCA_018230605.1 Heliconius congener
TTAATGAAATTTTGTATTTTAGATAAGTAAGGGGGTCTCAACAGATACTAGATTTGATATATGCGTAAATAAAATAGATTTTGAGTTATAGGGGGCTCAAAATTGTCCCGAAATGGTTCGTGTAATATAACCCACGGCCGGTGTGCCGCTTTTTTTTGCTCGAACTTGGCGGACACACTGCCGAGTGTCTAGATAACGTTCACCCAAGTAGGTTGTGCAACCTAATTAGCAATATTCTTAAAATAAATATAACTAAAAAACAGAGCGGTACATAACAAGATTCTCTGAATCCTTATATATTTCTTAAAGTGATATCACCAGAGATAAACCAACAATATAAATCTCAATCATTTTGAAAACAGTAAATTGAAAAATCTAACTTTAACAAAACTTTCTATAAAAGTTACATTATTAATAATTTGGCAATTCAGTCCGCGAAAGAGCGATCATTAATCATAAGAGCTGCTACTGCGCTGTGCGCGTCAGGCGCTACACCGGTACACCCGCCCGCGTCGATATACTATTAGTTTCCTACTAACGCTAGGAAAATATTTACTTTATTTGTTTTACTTTACAGTAACAGAAAGGTACAAAGTTCAAATTGGCTTATTTTATTCAATGGTAAGATAATTTTTGTTTCACAATGGTATATGGAAAATTATTTTTAATGGTTTAGCCATCGTATTGTGAGTATATTTTATTTTTAAACATAAAAGTCGTAGCGCACATATAGGGCCATAGGTTTTGAGTTTTATTCCCACTCGAGGAAATTAAATATTTAATATTTTCATTTCCTCAGCGGTGCGTTGAGTTTGGCCATTCAACACGCGCTACCTTCAGAAGTTCGCGCGAAGTGTGTTTTAATCAGAACGAAGTGTTTTGGCACAAAGTTCCCAGGTTCTCATAGTCTGCCTACATGTACGGGGCTGAAGAGGGGTTAAACTAAAAAGTGAGGAAAAGATACCAAAAAGATATATTCCGGAAAAAATAAATTATATGTACAAAGTTCAGTTCCGCCACTATACACGCAATTGGGTAGTTTACGGGGAAAGGAGCTTCTTAACACTAGGTTCAGACTGACGTCGATGTCACCAACGTGATGATGTCGTCACGATGCTCGAGCCCACATTGCTACACTCTTGGTTACTTCTTATTAGATAAAAACGCAATTTACAAATAAATAGTTCTTTAATTCAAATCTTAAAAGAAATTATATTTTGTGATGTGTTGATACAAAGTTGCTAATATATATTATTTAGGGCCTAACGTGTTGTCGGACAACCTAAATGTAACATGTCTCAGGGTACTCAAATGTAGTGCTCCAAAATAAAAAAAATACGGTGATTATTTATTTATATGTTTATTACAAAAACGGCAAGATGTGCATCAGACAAATGAAACACTGTTCATTTAATACGAAATACGAAGTATGAATAAATAATATTCGTTCTATTTACATTTACGTAAATAACGCATAATTCCGTTCGGAGTTTTGCGTACAGTGTTGTAACGCATACATTCAACCTTTAACAGTTTAACAATAAGTTTACTAGTTACGAGTCAAGAAGTGTCATTTTTATTTTTTACATAAAATACGTTTATTCGATAATTTTAACAAATTGATCCTCGCGCGAATGAATGAATTAATGATTTAATTGATTCCAGTCGTGACACAAACATTTTTAATACTTTCTTTGCTTGGTGACGAGGCAAAGCGTTGCGGTTTCCGTCACTCAACACACAATGCCTCCCAAAATTCGGCGGAAAGTGGGGACAGAAGTTTCTTAATGGGAACGGAATGACGTACCATTAAGTTCCCAGGTTTTCTCTGCCTACTATGAATGTGGCATACAGCGTGAAGCTAAACAAAATCCTCGCGGTAACAATTTTCATGCAATTTAAGAAATACTTGTATAAGATTCCTTGATTACTTTCTAAAAAACATATTTACATGTGTGTTCTTTGCATATATCCTACTAGTAAATGATCTTTAAGATTGTTATTTATGGTAATAATAGAGCCATATTTTGTGTAGGATTTTGTTGTTCAGCAATAGTAATTCTGTAAAAGCGTAGAAATTGTGAGGCGGACTTTATTTTCCTTAATTTTTTAATATTTCCTAGATTTTATGTGAGAATTAGTAAAATATATAAGAGATACTATTATCTAATAATGTAAATAACAAGGTAAATTTTTGCTCTTCGCTAGTCTTATTTTATATACATGCTTATGTAACACGAAGCCATCCATCGAGCGTCCCGTGGTCGTGTGGGCGCCACTTTAGTATTCTATCTTACGATGCACAATTTCCGTACAACGACCGGTTAAAGTCATGCTAATAAAAAAGAAATTAGATAAAGAACCCATTTTGTAAAATCATTAATGCCGAAGAGCAACACGGCAAATCTGACACGTGATTAGGGTTGCCACAGAAAAAAGCACCCATTATGCCCCCGATACCGCGAGTGTTGCCAGATTAACGATAATTATTACAAAAAGGAGACGAGAGATCGTATCACGATAAGTGTAAAACATCTTAATGCGTTGCCCATAATGTTTTTATTTGTTTTCTACTGCGTAATCTTGAGTTGTCTCAGTTCATCTCGCTCGGTCCCAAGACGCTGGCTGGCCATCAGTTAAAGAGAGAAACGTGTTTTGACGTTTGATCGCTCAATCCGTTTGTCAAGTGTGTCACTGTGATTTTATAATCTGTGTTAAAATTGACAGTCGATGTCAATTTCTTTTTATTGAATTAAAATGTTTATTTAATCCTGTTTCGGTAGATAATTCGATCAGACTGTTAAATTACATTAATATTGATTCGTTGATAAGAATTCAATTGAATCCATTAGGTAATGTATGCCGATTTAGTTAGATAAATACTAGATAGCTATATTCGTTAACAACATATTTTGGTTTTAGATTACACAATAAAGCCAACCTAATAATGACTCCGCTAAAGCAAATATGAACGCAATTCAAATGAGAGCACAATTTAACGTCGATATTTCACGATATTGTATCAAAACGTTTACATGTAACGAGTAATTAAATTAAATTTTATAATATTGATTTAAACATCAATAAATATAGTTTTAGTTGTTGTTTAAATATATCATAAACATACTTATTTAAATTAATCCCCCGAATACAAAATTTATATTTTTAAGCGTGAATTATTGACAGTTACAAATAAATATCATAAAGACTAGATTCTAAATGCAATTTTTCAGAGACTTCAATTCTATTTAATTTCTTTAGCCAAATTTATGATATTCTTTGTTCTATTAAGCCTTTACTGCTAGTGTTAGTTCTGTAGGAATCTCGGAAAGTAGATTTTGCTGAGAATGATGCTTCTGCTTTTTATTATACTTTTCATGATGGTGTTACAATAAATATTTAACACGTAATAGTATAACATCATAGAACTACAATTGTAAATAGTGTAAATTGTTACTTTAAAGGTAATTCTATTTACATAAAAATTAAAAAGCTTATGTACAGTTTCTGTACGCGAGCTCACATAACTCACCATAACATGTGACAACAAATTCTCTTGTCTATTTCTCTCCATCTCCGCAAATAATCTAAAGCTTCATTAGACCTACTAGATTGCGGTGTACAATCGATTCGCGTTGTTAGTATTCCATAAAAGTCCACCGCTTCGTCTTGCCCTTAATTGATTTGCATTATGTTCCTGTTCCTAGATTTTAGTCTAGGTTTAGATATAGAGCCTGTTTAGTCCGTATAAATGAACTGAAGTACAGAGCGCTACAGATGTTGGAGATTTAAAATTTTATTTTATATATATTTTGGGTATTTATGAAGTAAGTAGTATATGGTTTCAATATACACTCTGTTATCCATTTTGCGAAAGAGCAAGTTCATTTGCGTAACCCAACGCCGAAGTTTTTGTCATAAGATAAGATAAATTATTTAAATTTACCCAAGTGTGTGTATTAAACCCAAACCATGTGATACGATGGTCTCAATTATTATAACTAACCTAACTAACTACAATAAAATCATCGTACAAAAATAGTAAACTAAACATTAAACAGTTTTAACCGGTGACAAATAAAATGACACAGACTATAAACAATAACGGCGTTTCCGTTCCGTCACATCACATCACTTCCTACGTCCGATGGAACAACCGAAAGCTTAATTAGTAGTCGATTTGCGGTGCACAATCGATTCTCGCGCTATTTCACTGCGATTCGATTATCATGGCGACCGCTGCTCATCTCGTCGGTAATGGGTATACAAACTACCCAGCCCCCTGGCGGACTCGACCGGACTATACAACTATGGATGGACTACATACTCGTACATATATACGTATATACTACCCTTTTACGTGCCTCACGTTGTATTGAAATTTTTTAAAAGCTCGTCGTGTTTGGTTTAAAAATCTTATACAAAATGTGTTTTAATAGGTTTGTTTCGTGTTCTATTTGTATAATATTTAATGTAATTATGTTATTTGCAGCTTCAGCAGAGGAAAAATAAATACTTTTTATTTATAGCCCAAGATGTTAAGACATTTTTTGTTGTTTTGTTAAATATAGCGTATTTAGAAAACGTATAAAAAACGCGTTTTACGTACTGGGATTTGGACCCGCGTCTCTTAGAAATCGTCCAAGAGGCGCGGCTTGGTGTATTTATTTATTTATATGCCTAGTTAAAAATAGTAAAAATGGCTTTCTATAAAAACAAATAACATAATTTGTAACTAATATTGTATATTTAAGATAACATTTAAAATTGAATTTATTATCATCTTTATATGATGCCTGATATCTCTTGAAAACATCTGTTTTTATCTTTGGCGTATCTGCATGTTAAATGTTACTAATACCACTAACATACGTTAAATACTTTTACTGAACTAATCCAGAATGTTTCTTGAACGTACTAAGTAGATGCTTACGTCGAGATAAAGTACTTACTAAGACTAAATAGTCTTCGCAATCGCTCATTTATTTAAAACATTTAAACATTATGTAAAAACGTCATTGTCGCATCTAATGAGTGATATTTGCTGTTAGAATGATTTATTATAAAAAAATATGTCAAGCAGTATTACGTGTACAAGTAGGGTTACATCGATAAGATTAACGTGATTTAATATAGTCTATAGCCTTCCTCGATACATGGACAACGACATACAAATATTTTTTTGATTGAGACTAGTAGTTCCTAAGATTAGCGCGTTTATCTAAGCGAATTCTTAAACTTTTAATATTGAAATAGACAGAGAAGCAGATTTCTCACTCAGTTATATTATTACTAAGCGTAGTCTACAAATTTTTAGAATAAAAAAAAGTCAATTCAAATCAAGTTAAAAGCATTCACTAATCAAGTGGTATGCTATAAACATAAAAAATAAATACACACAATAAAACTTTATAAGCCTTCACCCGGAGTGAAGGCGGGTGAAGGCGAGTGAAGGTCGCGTCGTACTGTGAAATTAATAATTAACTCTATTGCATATCGCCCTCTAACATCTACAATTACTTTGTGTACGTTATTTAAACAGTACTCACAGCATTTCTTATAATTACTCAAAATAAAAGTCATGTTTGCTTTTGTTTGTGTCATTAAGTTATGTTTATGTAGGCAATGCTTATTATAAACTTATTTCTATAGTTTTTTTTGTTTCACACTCACATAACAGAGTAGGCAGAAAGGACTCGACACCGTACTTTGTCTACTAGTGCGGAAAAAAAAATTATTCCCCGAATGGTGATCGAACCCACAGTCATTCCGTTTCCCACTGCGCCACGATGTATAATAAAATGATATAACATATATTTATTATCCTCGCTCCCGCGTAGCGCCGACGACGTTCCGAGTATGTAGAGTTGCGTGTCCCCACGACTAGCTCCAGTTGTTAATTATTATGACGATTTAGCCGAATTTGTATTAATTAGCGCCCTTTCATAGCTTACATTGTTTCTATGAAATTATAACGCGTTTTAATAATGAGCCGATAGCGCCCTGGCGTGACTCTACCGATAGCCTCGACAATACTCTTTAATCGTGTATCATACGTGGAATGCTCGCCATAATTTAATTAAATTTAATATTTTTCTGTATATGTATATTTGGTCAAAGTGTGAGTTTATTTTCTCTACTCTACTAATACTCTACTACTAATTTATATAGAATACAAAACATTGATGACTTGGAACTAATAACATTTTTAGTACACAGTGTATGACTACATAATAATATTTTTTTCAGTCTCATGTTATTCCTCACATAGGTAGAGAAAATTTAGCATTCCGTCCATCGTAATCTGATATTTCGTCCAATTAATATTACGTAGAGCGGACGAACTCGCAAAGAAAAATTAAATCTTCAATTCGACAAAATTGTTGTCTTTATTATAATTATATCTGTTTTTTTATTTAATTACTGACCGCTCCGGTAACAAGACAAAGCATGGCGTTGAGTTTTGTCTCTCAAACATGAAATATCTTAAAAATTGGGCGGAAAGTGAGGCACGAAGTGTCTCAGCACTAGGTTCCCGCTGTCAAGTTATCAATATGCGGGGTATATCGTGAATCTTTTATGTAACTACTTATTATTATTTTAAAAGTACAATTAATAGTAACTTGCAAAATTAAAAAATACAATTTTACATAGCGGATGTCGCTGTCAGCTGCCAAGTAGAGTAGCCAGCTTCTATGTTTCTCTGACAGACGCTAATCGATAGATAGATCTGCGGTAATCTATTACCTGTTGTGCAATTATACATTAGTCAATAGTATAAACATTATAACAACTATTTTGTCTACGAAATGGGGCTAGTCAATGAAGAATTTATTACGCTGTAAGCTGTTCTATAAGAATAAAGAAGGACCAAAATATAGTTATGGTTATCAATTTATAATTATTTTTAATCACTAACAATAATACAAATTAAGCCTACATCTTCATAAAATAATCAATAAGTTTAACTTATAGACGGGTCTTATCTAATTATTTCGTAGTTATTATTAGTTTTAGTAAAATAGGCAAAAAACATCTTCAACGATTTAATATAAAGTTTTATTTTAAAAATAAATATTTAAAATGCAAATAAGCAAAAAAAATATGTACCTATTACGCGTTAGGTTTAGCTTGAGACTTGTGAGCAAAGTGTAGGTTGATACATAATGTGCTGATATCAGAGAATATTGAGATTTTATATAAAAAAATGAATACGGTGGCTATTAAATCGGAAAGGATGACATTCTTTACAAAAGAAAGCGGTTCACAAGTTTGAAAAATATTTTACTTATTAATATGTAAAAGTTATTAAAACTTCCAAAAATATAATTTCCTGAGAAGTTATTGTACACTCAATGTTGTTAAAATATATAGAAATGGGAACGAATTGATTAACAAACTTAAAATTTAAATATAACAAAAAAATCTTAATAGATGTTTTACCATCATGTCTGTCTGTCATTTGGTGGAAAGTGGGAAACGGAAGTTTCTTAATGGGGACGGAGTGTCTTAATACTAGGTTCCCAGGTTCCCCCTGACTAAACTGCTATGTGCGGGATATAGTGTGAAGTTAAAAAAACAACAAATAAAAATTATATGCATATAGGCCCAAATTATAAAAAGAACTATTATTACTAATTTACAAGTGTTTCTAGCTCTAAAAAATAGAAGGAACGGCTTATACAAATACACATGCTGTAACTCATCTAATGCAACAATGTATGTATTAAGAAAGTATACTTGTTCTATTTACGCCGTTAATTGGAGGTGTTGAAGTGTGAAAGTGTATAAAAAAAGTAAACCACTTGTAGATTTAGATTTTTTAAGTGAATTTCAAGTAAATATTGACTACAAGTATAACCATAGAAACGATAATTTTTTTTCACTAACATAATAGAATAGATAGATAATGCGAAATTACATTGAACATTTTGCAACTTTAAAACTAGTAGAATAGTTGTCGAAATAACATTTATCTTACTTACAGAGAATGTGTCGTATAACACGTAGCTTATATTGTACGCCAAATTTTTCACCGTTTCGCTATCACCTTTTTTTAGCTTTACGTTGTGTTCCCTACATAACAGAGTGGGCAGCGGGAACCTGGGAACCTAATATTAAGATACTTCGTTCCCATTTTCAGTCACTACATTTCCCTAACTTTCCACTGAACTCTCGAGGGATTGTGTGGCGAAACTCAACGCCACATGAGAAATTGTGTTTGATAATATTTTTTAATTTCTAATTTTCCTGTCGCGTTAACAGCGTTAACAACCTCAACTGATTTTGCTATCACTGATCCACCAAGTTCTCACACTACTATTCAAGTTTACTGGGTGCCAGGTAGATGCTTGCATTATATTCAAGCTCTGGAGCACAACTGCTTTATAACAAAAGAAAATTCCAATTTGCATAACTAGATAAGAAAGATTTATAGCGTTTTTGGACATGTGAAATATTAATTTTACCAGTTTTTTTTGTTGAAATTTTAAAGACAATGTTACATTTTTTTATATATTTATTCGTGTGGTAAATATATAAACTAATATATTAATTTATGAATATAACAATGTCAATGTACGCGGAATGACTATTTACATGTATATATGTTATATATCAGCAATCTGATTATCTGAAAAGAGAAAAAAGCTTTACGTTCTAATTTATGTTAAAGTAGTATTCATTATGGTATGAAAAAAAAATGTAAACAAAGAAATACTGTTTCTCAAACTTTTACGTATTTTTTTATATTACATATGCGAGTATTTTATGAAATCCTGACTCGCTAATAAAACAGGTTGCAAGCAGCCTATATAAAAAATAATAAAATAAACTATACATTTCAAATTTGTTATCAGATTTACAGCATAATTATTTTTAATTGAAAATTTGCAGTGATATTGAATGATCTGAAATATTGCAATGTTATATATAAAAAACCTTTATTAATTTATTTTATTTTATATATTTATTAAATATACAACAAGAATAACAAAAAAATACAATGAAAATGCACAAGTTTTACTGAAAGGTACTTAACTATAAAGATAATAAAACGAATTCTAATAAATTATTGAATAATAGATATATTATTCAATATTTTTTTTTAAATTAGGGGGATACTGAGTTATTTTAACAAAATAACAACCAAATCACGTCAATTCCATGAAAGTAACTGAAAATGGCGGATATAACCGTAATCGTAGTTACAGTTTGTAATTTATTTTTATATTATTAGAATGTGTCTCAAATTTGAGAAGAAGTTCAATTTTAGGTGCTTTTAAAAGTTAAGTAAAAACGTTCCTAGCTTTTAATATGAAAACAATCTTAATTTTTTATTAAGCTATTAAGAGACTGTATTGCTTAATTTACACTGAATAATAAACCTAGTTTCCGTCGCTGATATAACGTTTATAATATAAAAACTGTATAACTTTGCTATAATGAAAAATAATACGTTTTGGATTTATTTTACCTTTATCTAACTGTATTTCAGAGTTTACTAAGAAAATTAATTGGATGTCATCATGTAAAATGTAAAAAAAAATTCTTCCCGCTCTACTGGTATTCTATTTCTATAATTAGATAATATTATAAAAAATATTAATAGTATTTACAGTGTTATCATTCATTCATTTAGTCTATTACTTCCACAAATCCATAAGTATATATATTTCTATATTTCAATTAATATAGTAACGTAACATCATCAACTATATTTACCTATATAAGTTTATTTAATTTTATTATATATAAATTCCTTCCATCTACCTTAGGCAGAGGGAACCTAGTGTTAAGACACTCCAATCCCTCTCGCCCCGCGTCGTCTTCGAAACGCCACACTTTGAATACCGCTAATCAAAGCGCTAAGAAATTACATATTTTGTAATTTTTTTTTAAATTAAACCTTATTCTTATTAAATATAAAGTTCTTAACTATTAATAATTTTGTTGTATAACAAAATATGGTTCAGTTTGTTAGTTTGTAACTTAATGTACTAACCATTTTATGTAATTTTACATATATTTATTATACGTAATTTCTAGATACATATAAAACTACTTCTATCTCTAATAAATCTCTATGATCTCTGTTGTTGGTGCAAAAAGAAACTCAAAACAAACATTAAGCAAAACGAACACAAATAAACTTAATATTCTAGATCGAAGTGACCAGAATGGTTGTGAATATAGTATGTAATGGGTACCGAACCTATCTCTTCCATATTATATATAGTATTTTAGATACGCGCGTATATAATTAGAAAGTATTTATATTTGCGACGGTATATGAAAAGGTCTGCAGCGGCACGCCCACCGCTATTATTAAATTCTCCAAAGCCCGTAGGTACTCCCGTCACGGTGCACGGGCGACGCGGCATATATCTAACTGCGTGCGAACAGCCTTCATTGAAACGTTCATTATATTATTTATTTATATATACAATCAAGTTGATTATTTAACATAAATACTTTAGGTATATTAGGTAGGTTTACATACTATTGGTTTCTACATGACACGTAGCTTCAAATTATGTACCGATACCGAAAGTAATTTAAAATGTGTTAAAATCGTAAAAATCAAGGATCTATTTAAAATTTAAATTTTAGTTTTATTTTACGAGAAGATAAAGCCGCAGTCAAAGCGCATTGAATAAGTCTAATAACATGATTATTCTAAATTGGTAGCACTAAACACAGGAGATTTCTTACTGTGCTCATATTTATGAAACATCGGTAGGTACATACATTAAATATTAATCAAAAAAATTCTTCATACAATACTTATTAAAATATTTAGGGAACTGTAATTACTTCAATAAACAAATAAATATAAATAATATTGATCATCAAAAGGCATACATGTAATTAGAAAACTAAAATAAAAGTGTGTATTTATGGTTTACAAAGCATATCAGTATGCATAGTAACTGACAAGTGACTGCGGTTGGATACTTTCATAATCGAAAAATGTTACAGAGTACCTACTTAATATTTATGTTTCTTCAACACTTGTTAATAATACAATTAGTACGTAATTCGAGCTGTTTTAGATTGACAGGTTACTTATGTAAACAATGTGATAACAAGTGCACCGTGTTACGTATTGGTATTTCAGTAATTCCTAATAATCTACTGTCGTCGTGTGTCTGTTCTATAACTATAAATTGTCTTAAAATACATAACATCTTCTATCTTAATATAGTTCGGAATTGAATAATGTTTCATCTCGTCTGTAAGACTCGTCCGACGGCGCGCGCGTGAGGCTCAAGTACTCACAAAGAACGTACGAAACTAGCGCCGAATCAAAAAATATGAAGTTAAATTATAATTGTGGACAATTTATTTATTCTCTAAATATAATAAATATATTAATTTACTACAATCTTTCCAGCTTGTCCGAAATTATAATAAGCAAAGTGTTGAGGTTTTAAGCTATTTATTTATTTGACAGTTAAAAAACAAGACGTTATAAAAGAATCGGCTAAATGCGAATCGGACTCACCGCGGCTTCCATGCTAATTCCAGAATTGTACACAAGTACAACTTATAAAACATCTCTTAATTAACAAGCTTAATTTTACGGGCGTATGCAAATATTTTCTACGAAATGAATCATAATATAAAGCTTGCAATTTTTTTATTTTCTATGATATACCTAAAAATTTTCACTTTTCAGATTTTTTCTTTATTTTTATTGTAAATTTTCACTGCGTGCCAAATTTCATAACTATAGGTACACGGGAAGTACCCTATAGATTCTGATTACGCTGCGAATTTGTAAGAAAATGCAGCAAAATCGATGCACAAATGCTCGTATCTTTTGATTTTTGATATTAATTTCAACATGATACTCTTTACCTGACAGACGGACAATAAAGTGGACCCTTATAGGATATAGCATATAAGGGTGCCATTGTTTCCTTTTGTGATACTGAACCCTAAGAATTGAGCACTACATTACATTATAGGGAAAAATTAATAAACAAATGATAAATATTATTCTAATAATATGGTAGGTACGCCTACCTTATTCGTTATATGGCGAATAGAATTGACATCTATACACCGTTTTAATTTTTTAAAGCTGGTCTAAATATTTAATAATTTTAAGTTCCCTCAAACAACAATACAAAGGCCACATCAATAACAAAGCGACAAATCATTGATTTAATATTTTTTTTGTAAAATGTAATGAACAGTAATATGCCTAATAAATATAACGGCTTTCGCCCCAAAGATCGTCTGGAAGAGATGACCGCTCAGGCATGAGACCACCTATTGAGCATTGTTTTCATATTTATAAATGTATTTCATTATTATGAAAATAAATATGAACTTTACATTATGTAAGGTAATCTAATAAAAGAGGTATAATCCATCATACAAAATGATCCTAATGTACTAACCCGCACTCTCGACGGCTCCAGGCGACACGGGCACTGCGTCACATTCTCTCTCTCGATCCTCTCTTCTCGCCTCAAACTCACTCTGCACTCTCTGCCTACCTCCGTTCAGTCCCAGTATGGCATCTATCGTGTGCCGTGGTCCTTGGTTCACGTTAGCCACTTGTGTCAGACCCAGCCTCGACTTGACAGCGTCGAAACTCTGGTTAAGATGCATCTGCTGAGCGTGGAAGAACATTCCCATGCGATTCAAAGTTTCCAAGTTTTGCTGATGCTGCGACATAGAGATACTCTGGTCGGTTACGTTTATTGAAGATGTAGAGTTCGGGCTGCTCATGTGCGAGCGCGGGCTGTTGGTTTCCGAGCGGTCCGGCGTTTGGGAGCCGTAAAATCGGTCCTCCGATACATCCATCTTGCTCAGGCGGGCGAGCGCGACTGCCTCAACGGCCAGAGCACGGTCGGGGCTGCGCTGGGGGCGGGGCCGGCGGGGGTCGCGAGGGGTCGCGGGG
>DWAO01004354.1:0-12916 GCA_018230605.1 Heliconius congener
CTAGGTTCCCTCTGCCTACCTTGCTGTGTGCGGGATACAGCGTGAAGCTTTATGAACGTAAACTAATAACTAGATTCTACCTTTAAATCCACATAAAGAAATCTAGGACATAGAGTAGAACAAGAACATAATAATGTAGGTTTTATTGTAAATGCATATTATGGACTATGAATCCAATATCTACTACTATGTCATCGATGGGCAAATATATATTACTAATTTGCTAAATCAACAGGCCGTTGTGGCGCAGGGCCACAAGTATACACTTATAAACTCAATGGTTCTGGGTTCTATTTCCATTGGAGGACTAAATATTATCATTTCATCGCTCTGGCAACAATGCAAAAGCGCGGCGTTTAATTGCGCCACTCAAGAATTCGTCGATGTGGAGATCGGAAATGACGTAATGGGGAACGGAGTGTCTTAATACTTGGTTCCCGCTATACAGCGTATATAGCGTGAAGCTAAAAAAATTAAAACCATAACTACGAAAAATGTTTATATACATATATATATCTACTTAGAGTATGTTATTAATGTAGATGGCTTTTTCTTTAAAATTGGCCTGGACTCGTATCATAATGAAAAACGATTTAGTGCAATTTGCCTTTTATGCTATTATTTTCTTATTAACTCTTACGGTCCGTTAAAAGGATGAATGGTCATTACATACACAATACATATATAATACATTATTCATATTAGTGGTTTAGACTGTCTTAACATCACCTATTGAACTTAAATAAACTGAAATCTTTAATAACAATTAATTCACTAAATATTTCTGAGACTAACAAAAGAACTTTAAAAATAGTTTTTTCGTTAATCTGGTATTAATAACAAGGATATTGGGTTCAAGTTATAAAAATGGGGGGATGGGATGGAATATGTTTCTTGATGTTTAAGCATAACTCGGCAAGAAGTGAAAATAAGTTTAGGGCCTTGGTTGACAACTTGATAGATAAGTAGTATTTACAGGTACAGCTTGTAAAAGTAAGTTAAAAACGAAAAAAGAAGAATAATGAAATAATTATATAAAAATTTAATTAAAAAATAGGATTCTATGCCTCAAAAGGCCAAAACGAATTTACGGAAAACGGAAAACTTATCACTTTGCTGTGCGTCTGTCCGTCTGTCAAGACTATTTATAGATCACGTGGAGTTATCGAGCTGAAATTATTATTAATTATTCATGTCTATGGTCCCTTGAAGTATAAAGTCATGTCTTTTGCCTGCTAATGCTCGCATCTTTTGATGCCTTAACGCAATCAAAAGAAACGAGCAATAATCGATGCATGGATTTCATTACATTTTGTATGAAATAGTTAAAACCTAGCTGCGTAGTCAAAACCTATAGGTACTTCACGTATACCTATATTTATGAAACTTGGGAGGAAGTGAGAACTAACGATGCAATAAATCCAAAAAGTATTTTTACATATTCCATAATTACAAGCTTATATTTGTAGTTAATTTTAAATTCGTCAACTTTTGTAAGTTGTACTTTCCGTTGACCTACAATCTTGAAATTGGTACGGAAGCGGAAGTGTAGGAGTCCGACTCGCACTTAACCGGTTTTATTTAATAAAATCCGAAAACAGTTTCATATGTGTACACGTACTTAATAATCAAAAATAAAATACAGATATAAATGAATGGATACTTATAAAAATGATGTCTGAATTTTACTATTTTTTATTTTATGTAATGTAAAATAAAAACAGATGTACTCGAAGACTCTATTTTAAAGTATCATATTGTAACAGAGAAATATCACAATTACAAAATAAAATTCCATCATAATAATGATTAGAAAAATTAATCTGCCATACTAAGAACTCCCTCCTTCTTGGTTTGACAGATTTAATTTAATAACAGAATCTATAAAATGAGGCTGTATGAAGCGTTTAATAGTTTTAAAAACTAATATTCTAATTTATATTAAGTATTTAAGTATTATTATATAAAAATGTTATGAAGACCTATAAGTATAACCTATTTTGATTTGACCCTAACTCTATAGTTGCTGTTCGCTTGTTGATAATCATACCTCATATCTGATATCCTCTTTCGCTTAGGTCGCTTTTCGTCTTTCTTGTTTTTATCCGTGGTGATTTTTTTCGGGTGGTATCACATTTCAGTGATACCACTTGGCGCTATAAATAAACCGTAGCCGTCGTTGGGGACCAGGAAGGTTCGTGGAAATTGTCCACTGAGTAAGAATAATCAATGTGTCATCATATAAACTAGAACATCCTCACGTCACTAGCTTCCTGGATGAAAACACTAAAGTTCATATTATGTTTCCGATTGATATCACTTCATAATTGAAAATAGAACGTTTTCTTAACAAGTAGAAATATTTTAACAAATAATTTTAAGAGACCACTTTTGATAACTAATATAATGCTATTGTTATTAAAAATAATAATTTCTTTTTAGTCTGATATTATAGTGATGATATCGTGATGATGTCCTTCCGACGACTGTATGTAACGCGCTTGCGCTGTGCGCCATAGCATTCAAATTGATTGCATCCGGCGTAAGGGAAATGTGTCGTATAACCAATTTATATTTGCTGCTTGATTTGACCACAGCATTGCGCAAACTTTCCAAACTATAATAATACAATGATATATAAAAAAAATTAAAATAACTAATATTCACTAGATATTTCAAGGATTCGAATGTTTCATTAAAACAATTGATAAGAAACTGCTACGTAGACCAAGTTCTTTTAGAATCTTAACGAATAGCGGTCAACAACTACAAGGACCCCTAACTTATTGTTTCTTTATACTAATTTTCACTGAGTATAACATATGAGCAATATTTTGCTTAGTCAATCATTTCATTATTTTAAACTGTTTATTTCGTCCCTCAAATTATTATTTTTTTTGTAAAAATACAAATTGTTTTGTTATAGAAAACTTTAGTTATACCTAAGATTTAGTTAGTCGTATATAACAAACTTAAAGAGAGGTAAATATTACGACGCACAAAAATCTAAAAGAAACGCAAGCATTATTATGTATATTCTATTCTATTCTATCGTAGTTTATATACTCAAATAATATTCAAAGTAACTAAACCACTTCGTAGCATTCGGGCTGCGTGGGCGCTCGGCCACTTCGTCGCAGGAAGTCTGTATTACCTTATTATATCCGACAGAGCGTCATCCGTCTACCGTCCTTCACCTTACTCTTGACTCGTATCAATTTACATCTATGAATGGTTGATACGTCCACATATTTGCACGTGAGAATTGATAAGCTGGAGTGCAGCTCTATTGAGCGGTGTATCTCGTGAGTGTTGATGTAAATGTATTCCGTTTAGAATCAATTTAGTTAACAATATTCATACTTTTTTCAGTTGTAACATGTATCGGGACCGAGATAGCTTTACTGTACCAATCTCTTCATAATATAAACTTTATCAATTTCAGCTTCATACTATAACCCGTATATAGGGTAGACAGAGGGAACCTAATGCTATGACATTCCGTTTGCCACTGTCCGCCAAATTTTTGAGGTATTGCGTGTTGAAATCACAAACGTCACGATACAGTCACTTACTTGTGCCCCTGCGCCACGACGGCCTCAATCTTAATCCATTTAGTGATTAATTTATCAGAAGCTGTCCTTATCAGGACAATAAAAATAACTAGCTATACTTTTTGTTTATTAATAACATGTGTTAATGAATAGGAAACGGAGTGTCCTAACACTAGGTTTTCTCTGCCTAGCCGTGTGCGGGATACATTATATACCGAACAGCTTTCATTAATATTATAAATTAATGAAAACGGTTCATATGACATTATTTTGACACACATATATTTTAAAATTAAGTTGAATAGTTTATCGGGATTAAATAACTTTATATAGGAAAGAAGAATAAAAATAGAACATCGTCACATGGTCACATATCGCCCGCGCAATGGGGCGAGAAATCGACTGGACTTGGGGTGGGAACTTCTGAAAGTACACTTCATTGATTCTGCCTACTGCTTTGTAAGCTTAAAAATATCTAACAATTTTTAAGTAACCTATTGTCAAACAATAATATTAAATTTTAATCTTTATTATCAATTACTTAATTGGATAATTTTACTGATTTTATTCATAATTCATTGATATGATTCATGAACTTTTTTGAGAGATATTTCAATTTTTTTTATTAACATAACAACGTCCACAGGCTCACAGATGTCCGTGTCTTTTTTTAATGATATTTGTATTTTTTGCTAGCGTTTATAAATTTTATTACTTTTTAACACCATTGGTTTTTTCTAAGTGAATGTTGGCCAGCACTATCTCGGCATATTCAGGTGCTTCACATCACGGAAATGAAGATGCTGAGCTCCATGTGCGGCGTAACAAGATACACCAGGATTAAAGCCAGTGGGAACAAGGTGAAGAATTGAAATCTAACAACGAAATAAAGTGTAACTTAATAAAAAATGTTGATTGATCAAAGAGTGGAGCGTCAGGTATGCTGCAATGTATTCCAGAAAAATTCAAGAAATATTAAGATGCGTATGCGTACGCATGCGCAGACCCATTTTTAAAAAAACAAACTGAATATATAACAGTCAACACTAACAACATACATCATAACGCAGTATGAACAACCACGGATTCGTCCATTTGGCACCCGGCGCACAACTAATGCATTCATCAACGCTTATTACGTTTCGTATATAGCTGTTTAAATATTTTATTGGGCGTTTGTCGTGTTTTGTGGTGCATTGTTCCAAAAATGTGCCAGTAGGAAACTTTTCCTGCAGAAACATTAGTTAAAAAATCATAAGTTTAAATTGAATTCATGTTTATATTTATATCAGAACAAAAAAGAACTATGAGTGTACAATTTCACATACTGTACAAATTCACAAAAAAAATGTAGGGTAATGAAAACACAGTAATAAATTATTATGAGGCCAGTCGCGGCGCAGGGGCACAAATTGTGACTGTAAAACAGACTGGTTGTAGGTCCCCACTCCAGGAGAATAAATATTTACTTAAATTTATATTTCTATTTCTTGGCTTTGGTTTCGAGGCAAAGTGCGGCGTTGAGTTCTGCCACTCAACAATCAACTCCAGAATTCGGCAGAAAGTGGAGAACAGAGTGGCTTAACACTAGGTCCCCTCTTCTGCCTACGCTGCTGTGGGCGGGATATAACGAGAAGCTCAATTTTAGTAATAAATTATGATTATTGAAATAGTTGTCTGTCTCTGTTTATTTATCTTTATATTTGTTTATACATGAAGGCTTAGACAAGATCTAGGTTAAAGTTAATTTTAAAAACTGATACATCTGGTGTGAACAATAGTCTAATTACATTATAAGAAATAAAAGAATGCTGCCTGGACAAAATTTATTGAGTGTGATAAGAATTTGCCATTGACATCTAAAAATTAAAGATCTCGAATATCTGATTTAGAACCATAATAACTCAACTAAAGTATAAGAAAAATCTACACGAACCTTAAACAAAATATTTTAAATGATCATTACTATTTGTTATGATTGAAAATTGGGATTCAGCATAACTTTTCCACCTTAGACGTATTAGACGCTTTAACTAATATGTTTTACCTAAAAATACTCATATATCTAAAATTGTTTATTATTTATTGTTAGTTGATTTCATAAAAAATCATACTACACTTTCGTAGCCTTTAATTATTATTATTGTTCTCAATCCTTATAGCTTAGCTTATTTATAAGAGGTCCATGTATTTCGGACCTTGTATTTTCATATGTCTACAATATCATAAAAAAATTATAATAAAAATTCTTATCATACAAAACAACTTTGAGGAGGCTTAACTTTTATGGTTTAGATGGACCACATAATAACATTTCGGACCCTTGGTTATGATGATTTTACTCATCTCAATTAAAGACTTTTGCTTATGTGCTATTTGCCAAATTAATATTATTTAGTTTTCTACAGTATACACTGACCACAGACCACCACACTGACCGTGTCAAATTATAGTGAACGTTAAATATTATTCCAAAAACCTATAAAGTAGCGTGCTTAATTTTATTAACGTCAAATATCACCGATTAGTAAATACTAAAGTTACTGCATCAGTCGTTATGAGAGGAACCGGCGCAAGAAACCCAGCAGGATTTTTTTTAATCCATTATTTATAAATTTACATTTAATTATTAATATATTTTTAAACCATCCCGCAATCTGTTGATAGTCACAAAATTACATTCAAATCAGTTGAAACGCTTAGGAGTCGGGTACAAAAGAATTATAATTATATAAGTTATAGATAATTCATGAAAAAATATATAATAAATACGTAGTCAAAAGTTTCTAATATATCTCATCGTAAAAATATTTTATCCATTTTGATTATTAAAAGTTTAGTGGCGATATGAGCTACTACAGACATACTCGTTCATGTAGATTTATGTACTATCTAGCTGGTATATATGTACATTATCACGACACAAGCTTAGAAGATTCTTTTACAAATATTACATTAAAAAATAAAATAAAATAATAAAAATAATATTAAATATCTAAATATTTGGACTTAGCCCGTGAGATTGCTCCCACGTGGGATGTCCTCCCTCTGGAGCCGTAGCCACCGGTGGCTTGGACCCTTGTCCCATCCTCGGGAGAGTGTTTTTTTTTAATATTTTTAAATGTATTTTTAACAACAATTTTGATTTAATACAGTAAAAAATAATTTATTGAAAATTATTGTTGTAGTGTTGCATTAATAATTAACATTTCTGAATTAGTACAGATTATGCATAGTTTTAAATTAATTAAAGTACTTAAAATAGGAGGAGCTTATCAATTCGACTGTATAATTTTATGATTCCGTAACTCAAAAGGTAAAAACGGAACCCTTGTATGATCACTTTGTTTTGTATGAACACTTTGGCCGTCTATCAAAATCATTTATCTTCATAGCTTATGGTCTTTTCAAGCACAGTAAAAATCAAGCTTCTAAATCAACACAATCAAAAGATATAAGCATATATGCATCGATTTTGCTGCATTTTGTATGAAATTCGCTGCGTAATCAAAATCTATATGGTACTTCTTGTAGTTTGTCAACTTTTATAAGCAGTTATAAGCAGATACTTACAATTGTAAACGAAGTTTCCGTCGACATTCAATCCTGAAATTTTTATGGAAGCCTCAGTAGACTAATATGACTCCCATTTAACCGATTTTTTATGATTTCTTAGTCATCATCAACTATGAGTATATTTTGGCAATTCTTGTTTTATATGAAAGCACATTTTTTGGTGGTTTAAGTTTTATATAAAGTTGGTTCAGTAGTTTATTAAAAATCTAAAAATACATAAGTATTTACTCCCATTCTAGTTATGCTATTAATTGTCTTCATTCGTTAGTATTGCTTCCTTATCAGGGTTCCGTACTTCAAAACGACAAAAAAATCCTGATAGAATTACTTTCTTGTCCATCTGTTCCTCTGTCAAGAGCATTTAACGAGGGTATAAGAACTAAATTACTAACTAACTATCGGGGTAGTCAAAGAGAACGGAGCGCCAAACGCTTCGGTCAAAAGATACTAAACATAAGCAGCAGCTTAAAAATAGAATTGATTTAGTGAGAATATTTAAATAAAAATCCTACTTTGTCATACAACTGTACTACTAAGCTACGTATATTATGGTGCATAATGTTGTGTCAAAGCAATTGACCGTATCATTTCTGACAGAGTCAAAGGAAAGAAAATGTTTGTTTTTGAACTCAATCTAACAAGCCTCATATGGCAATATAAATTGTGAGAGAATCTTAGAAATAGCATGATAAAAGTAAGAATTACGAAAATGTACCAGGTCCTGACAAAACAAAATACTTATTTTCATATTTAATATAAGTACTACAAACAACAATTCTGTTTCCGAATAAAGAAATGAATTAAAACGTCATAAAATATGTAGTGCACTACCGTCCAAGAGATAACGGTGTCCCGTTTAGTGAATGTATAAATTGGGAGGTCAAGTTTAATCAAATTTAGTTCTTATACCCTCGTTATAAGAACCATAAGATTTGACTTTGAGTTCTCATATACATACTATAGTACGTACGTATCGTAGTGGCATCAAGTTATATTAACATAGAGGCATAAATCCAACCGTACCTCAAGTCAGCGCTGAATTGTTGCTGAATAATATTCACATAAATCCAAACATGAATTAATTATCGCTGTTGTCGACTGTCTTACATAATTATGTAATATGGATCATATAATGTTGTTGTAGTTGTTGTTCTATAATAGGAGGGTATGTTGTTGGGCATTCAATAAACATATGATATAATTTGAAGCCATTTGTGGCGCAGGGACACAAAGTCTGAATGTAAACGCGACAACGCGACGCGGTTGTGGATTCGATTCCTATTCGAGGATATGAATTATTTAATATTTTCATTTCTTCACTCTGGCGTCCCGCCATTCAATACGCAATGCCTCTAGAATTCGGCAGAAAATGGGGAATGGAATGTCTTAACACTATGTTAGGTGCCTACTCTGCTGCGTGCGAGATACAGCGTTAAGGTAAAAAAAAAAACATTATTATACTTATTTAACGTATAAAAATATGAACGTAGCGGAACTCAAACCCGCACCTCCTGAAAACCGACTAGGCGCTTTGAACACTAAGCCATACGTTCTCATCAAGCTACGTCGAAATTTTTATATGCTTGTTACAACTTAGCTATGTTTTTAGCATCTGTGTAGAGGGAGATTTTTACAGATTTCAGCTACTCAAAGATCATTTCTAAGAATTATCGTCAGGCAAGAGAGAATGCTTACTTACTAGAAAAATACTTATTTAGATTATCGCATAAAAAATATAACATAGAGGGTCTCGAATCTGCGCTTTCTGGAAATCGACCAGACGCTCTGTCCGCCAAGCCATCCAGCCAAGCCAAGAAGTCAAGTTCTCACCAAGCTACGTCGAAATTTTTATACGCCTGTTACAACTGGTCGGTGTCCAGGAGGCGCGGGTTCGTGTCTCGTTGCGTTCAAATTTTTATACGTTTTCTAAATAAGTATTTTTCTTTCCTAAGTGTGGAATAACACTTAAAAAATTTTAAAAATTATATTATTGTTCTGAATAAGGTGGTTAAATTTGATATAGTTTTATGTTAGAAAAATTAATACAGCCATTCTGTTCTCTAAGATAGATCTGAATATTTTTATCAAATGCTTAGTTAAATTTTACAAAACTTTTTTATATTTCACCCTTATGCAATTTTATGTAAATAACACGTTATTAATGTAAAGAAAAGGCAATGAGCCCAATAGTAGCGCAAGGGCAAAGTGAACGTGACAGATTGTGAGTTCGATTCCCAATCGAAGAAATCAAATGTTTATTATTTTCATTTCCCCATTCTGGTAACGCGGCAAAGCGCTGCGTTGGGTTTCGTCATTCAACACGCGATGCCGCCAGAATTCAACGGAAAATGGTAACCGGAATGTCTTAACACAAGGTTCCCTCTGCCTATGGTAAGTCGTGTGTGGAATGTAGCGTGAAGCTAAAAAAACTTACTGTACTTACTTACTTACTTACTTAAACTTACTTAACAAAACTGTATGGTTATGTAGTTATCTATTTTAGTTTTTTATTTAGTCTGTTGCCAATTTTTACAAGGTTTTATAGAATATATCGATTTTAATCCAGAATAGAATATGTAAAGCTTCAGTTACAGGACGAATGAAGATACATAATATACGTTGGAAATATATACAGTGTCCTGTCCGTATCATAAATATAATATTAATATATAATTACCACATTTATATATTTATTACTGCAATTCATAGTCTTATCATTATCATATTTAGGTATACGAATATAAATAAATTATCGAACTGGATTACAACTTGGACTTGCTATATTTGAATTTTGGCATCTAGAAATTTCCTAAACGTAGATTTTTAGCGAAAACTCAAAATTTTTGGAGATATCTTGAAATCAGCTTCACGCTGTATCCCACACACGTCAGGATAGGCTGAGGGAACCTATTGTTAAGACACACCGTTCCCCACTTTCCGCCGAGTTCTACTACCAGAGCGAAGAAATGAAAATATTAAATATTAATATTATATTAATAGTAAGTAAATATTTTATCTTATGTAGTGGGGATCGAACCCACAACCAGTCGATTTTAAAGTCACACTCTGTGCCGCTGCACCACGACTAGCCTCGAGATATCTTAAAAAGAATAATTTATAAATAATTAAATAATCTAAATTGATAAAAGCACTAGCTTAGTATATATATATATATATATAATAGGCTTTCCTAAGATGTAATTAGTAAACAGAAGTTTATTATTTTACAATTCATGCAAAATAATTATTATAAGATATCTAAGTAATGTTTATTTATAAATAAATATATTTAAATACCTTTACTGCAACCAATTATCGGTTAGGAGAAAATTGAATATGTCTATGTGCCCATATAGTAAGATTTGAGATTAACCGACGAAGATTCATGAAACGGATTGATCCTTACATAAGCCAAATACGATGTATCGATTGATTGGTATATATTTTTTGTAAAAATCTAAAAGTAATCTTGTGGATGAATTGTGTCCTATGCAACTATATTTCGAGGTCTGATGTGGCTGTTCTATTATACCTATGTGATTTGTTTCCGTGCTACTCGGTGGCTCACCTTGAATTAGTTGCATCTCACGATCGGGACTCCGTCCATGTCTTCGTTGCCGACCGGCGGTACGTCACGTCACACGGAAGAGCCCAAGTTGCTCGCGCGGCAAAAAAAATAAACAAATCGATATATCCGAGGAACAAGCGAGCGTTCGCGGACAGGAAGCTAGGATAATAGCGAAGCCTCGTCCGGTGGTCGGAGACGACGGGGAGGGGTGGTCCGGGACCACGCCCAGGGGCGGGGTCGCAGCCTGCGCGGGATCATCACCCCTTCGATGCGCTGACATTCTTACCAACAAAAGACCAGCCACAATGCCTGTGGTATATTCAAGATAAGTCTCCGCTTCCTATCTTATTATTCTCGATATAATATTTTGATAGTGATAACTATAACAGCTTTTTTCGTTTTAACGTGTTTGTTGTGAATTTAAAAATAATTTTAATATAGTAGTACTAAGGAGATTTATTTCAGTGATACGTGTTTTTTGTACATTATAACAATACTAACATTGAATAAATTATTCAATAAAGTAATAATTACTACATATTTGTTAGAATTTCAAATAAAGTTTGTTGATAAAAAAAATAAGAATAAAATCACTCGTATTGAAAATGTTCTTATAACAAATATAACCGAAATTGATTAATATAAAATAAGAAACGGACAATTTAATGCACAATTTATAATTTTTAGATTTCTTTTACTCTGATAAATATAAATTTAGACGAGATTTTAAGATACTACATAGATAACTGTGTTTTTAACCGACTTCAGTAAGAAAAGGAGTGATAACCTCTTTGTCTATTTCTTTTGTTTGTTACCTCAGTACTTTTGACTGGGTGAACCGATATTGAAGATTTTTTTTTATTTGACAGCTAGTCCTTCCCGTGTTTTTCCATTTTTTTTTCATCCAAGGTCCATTTCTGACAATGTTATCTATTAGAAAGTCATATATGATTTAAATTTGCATTAGGTATGTGCGCGATAAATAAACAAATAACTGAATATCTTGCCAACCGATTTCGATGGTTCTTTATTTGAAAAGATACACTTTACAAGTTTAGTTAGGTTCTGATTATGGGATCCGGTTGAAATTGAACGAGTTTGTTTTTTTTTCGGTAAAAAATATAATTGTATTGTATATAGTTACAAGGAAAAACATTAATATTGCTATTGTCAGAAATAAGATTCCATATCGTTGCATTTCTTTAAAATCAACTTCAAAAAGAGGATGTTCTCATTTTCAACCGACTGCAAAAAAGGGAGAGGTTCCCAATTCGCCCGAATATTTTTTATGTATTTTCTTGCCAATATTCATTGTGACAACAATGTTAGTTTGCACAAAATGATATATAATTAAGAATGAAATTTTACATAGGACAAGCACTACCGGCTCCTTTGAGAACCATCCTCTTAAGGTCCATCACTTAAAATCGTAAAGTAAATTAATTTTTAACAAAAATAACCGACTTCAAACAACGAACTAAAAAGTAAAAAAAGAATTTAAACATAAAGTAAACCATACTTTGTCAAACAAAAATAATTAAAAAAGATTTTATTATTTTGAAGTCGGTGCCAAGTAAAACAAACAGGCTTAGTAATTTGATATTGAAGTAAGGTTGTTGTAGTATTAGCTTGACACCGACTTCAAAATTATAAAATATTTTTTGTATTATTTTTGTTTAACAAAATCAAAGTACGATAAAACGTACCTTGATTTTGTTAAACAAAAATAATTAAGATCTTTTATTTTTTAGTTCGTTGTTTGAAGTCGGTTGCCTTTTTGTTAAAATTTAATTTATGTAAATATATTTAGATGACAATCACCAATATATTATTAAAAAACTATTTAGATCAACGGTAAGAAATTGCGATCTTTACCTACCTATAATACTAATAACCTAATTAACAGGAGGTAAGTCATTTTCACTACGTAGGTAAATGTGTACCTATTTTTTATGTTATTTCATAATTCTTAAATTATAATCGATCTGAATGTCTATTATACTTAAATATTGATTATTAATTACTTTTATATAACCTGATATTAAAATTGTATAAATTAGTTAGTTCTTTTTTTTCTCTGTCTGTCTCTGTTCTCAGTATTTATATGTGATATCCAGGCTCCGACATGGTGAGATGCATGCATTATAGATAGACATTGCTTTAATCCATCGATATATCCGTTTTCGCTTTTATGAAGCCATTAGCCATTACGTTCAAT
>DWAO01004355.1:0-12916 GCA_018230605.1 Heliconius congener
GTCGTGGGGTTTTAGTGAGTAGGATGCAGAAGCATGAGTCTCACATAATCCGCATTGCATTTCACCAGGCATGCGGATACCCGTAACAGGGTTTCCCCACGGGAAAAAAAAGGAACTACTGGTTTCTCATTGTTAAAGTATTTTTCTGTTAAATAGTTCATTTAATGTAATCGCGTAACCAATAAACTCACCAAACAAACATACTTACTGTCTTTCGTTTCTTCTCTTTCTCATCGTAATTGTGAATTTGATTTTAAATCTATATGCTAAAATTTCTAATTATTTTCATTTTCTTACTCTAATTCCTATCCGAATTAAGTAAAAGAAATTATTTCAATTCAATTATTGTCTTACCAATGGGTACCCTTCGAAATATTGGAGATACGACGAACAAAACCAAAACAAATATGTACTATCTAAAGCGTTTCCTTCAATATACTCATACCTTCAGAACCGTACTTTAACAGAATTGAAACTTCAGATTAAGTTATAATTTAGTTACAAGCTTATGTTTATCTTGTCATCGTTGTATAATAACGTGTCAGATGTCACGTACGGCACAGTGGCAATAAGGTAATTTTATTAATATACAATAAAAAGAGGCGTCGACGCGACGGTTGTGAGTTCTATCTACTCTGCTGTATGCGGGATAATGCGTGAAGCTAAAAAAAATATAAATAAAGTGTAGTTTTAACGTGTATGTTTGAATGATAGTTCAAATTTAAGCGAATAAATATTTTAGTTTGTTTAATATATACTTTTTCTGCCATCCAATTTATTTATGCTATGAAAACACTAAGGTGTAAAAGTGTAGATTTTTCATGATTCATGATAAATTTTTTAAAAATATTTTAAATTTAAAGTTATTTGTATGAAATTCGAGAAATTAATTATTTTTATATAATAATACATATAGTATTTATTATTCGCATGGATGAAAAAGTGAAATAATAATGTACATATAAATAAATATCGAAGATAAATAAAAAAGTTTCGTTAAGCAAGTAAGAGTGATCAAGGTTCGACGGTGGGGAGTTCGTGTATTGGGCGCGCCGGGGTCTGTGGCGTCGTCCGAGAGCGCAAACGGCTGCGTGGGTGCTCGGGGACGACGCCCGCGGTTGAATAGTATAATATTATAAAATAAAAAAAATAAAAACTTGTATGAGGCCGCCGTGGTGCAGGGGCACAAGCATGCAACTGTAACTGCGACGGTTGTAGGTTCAATTTCGACGTTGGAGAATGAAAAATAATTAATATATTTATATCCGCACTCAACACGCAATGCCTCGAGAATTAGGAGATAGGCGGGGGATGTGCGGGATATACCGTGAACTTAAAAAAACTATAAAGTATGTTATTTACTGTATTTCTTAGCGTAAAGTAACATTTTGCTACACTCTAAACAGAAATTGAAAGCATGTTTGCCGTCTTGACAGCATGTCGATGAAATCCTTCGAAGTAAATGTGAAATAGCCTTATTTATATGTTACAAGTATTTTAGAAGTTTCTTCTGAAAATGTGTTTTTACTTGTATTTTAGTACGCGCAAACTTTATAAAGCACTTTCTGAATGAAATTTGTAAGCAATTTAACTTGTTTTAAAGTAATTAATATTTTTTAATAATGACTTATTTAATAATGGCTGACGCCAATGTTTCTAGAAAGAAAATAGTTTGAGGTCGTTGTGGCGCAAAGGTATGACTGTAACGAGATGATTGTGGGTTCGATCATCACTTGAGATAACTATTATGTATTAGTTATTTCATTTGTTCGCTTTGGCCCTAAGGCAAAAATACCGGCATTGAGTTTCGCTACTCAACAGGCAACGCTTCGAAAAATTCGGCTTAAAGTGGGGAACGGAGTGTCGTAATACTAGATTCCCTCTGCCTACCCTGATGTATGCAGGATACAGCGTGAAGCTGACATAAGGAATAGTCTTATCTTTTATTTTTAAATGACGTGAATTAATCAAGTTTATGGTACTTAAAATTTTATTAAAATACTGCTGAGGTTGTTACAGTGTCTTTGATTTGGAACCACGGGTGTAGGCTTACAATACATTAATATTCACCTTCAATTCTCCAGCTTAATACCGCAAATTATCTTAACACGACACGACGATGTTACGATTTTGATTTTTTTTCAATTTTAAAAATTCATTCGTGTATGAAGGTGGAAATCAATGTAATCAGATACTTTCTATAAAAATTCAATAATAACCTATTTTAAATTGATATTTTAAATTTAAATATGAAATATGTAATTCTAAGAGATAAAGAAGAAGTGTGCTTCATCACTACATATCTACATGTATTTCTTCAAATTGGAATCGAACCTACAACCATCGCGTACAGGCGCTGTGCCACTGCTCCAGGATGGCGTTTATTTTTTCTTATTAAATAATATGTTTTCTGTCTCTCTCTCATATTTACCAGATCGTTAGTTTAATATGCGGTAATAACATGCCTTAATGATAACAACCATTACAATAAGTTCTTCTTTTAACGACGCAAATTCCAACGGTTTTAGTAGCTATAAAATAAACAGTAAAAAATTTAGTGCTTTAGATGTTTTCTCTATAATAGTTTATAATTTTTTTCATAATAAATGCCCAGTGTCTCTGTGGAGAAAGGAGTGTCTTAACTCTATTTTCTCTCTATATACCTCGTGAGGGAAAAGGGAAAAACTGATAAAATTATATAATTTCTTGTTTTTATTTGCGGCTTGGTCATATGGAAATAATCACTTACTAGTGTAAGATCGACCTTGAGATGCCGTTTTCATTCATAGATATGTAATAAATGAATTAAAATGGTACCTCAAGATTGAACTCAAGATTTCAAAGCAGTTTGTTTATAAATAAATACCTGAAGTAACTCTGACCGCTCAGGTATAGCATAGCACTACGACGTAGTTCATATCAAAAACAATTTATTAATTTTATTTCAGTAGTTCCTGAGATAAGCACGTTATACCAAACATATACTTCCTTTATATAATATTAATATAGATTATTTTGTGAGCTGAGAAAATCTAATAACTTGATACTCCGATCCCTACTCGAAATGAAAATGTTTAAATGTAATCACTCTCCTTAATGTGGATTGAACCCACATCTATCGCAGTAACAGTCAGACGCCGTAACACTGTGAAACGACCGTTGAAATATAAATAAATAAATATAATAAGCGGAGTGTCCGCACGTTCCGTCCAATTTTAAGAGACTGCATGTCAAATGACGGAAGCCAACGCCGCGTTTTGTTTAAGAGAGAGGGCAAAACGAAATTGATTTAAACATCAAAAAATCATCAACAAAAAATCATTTGTATGAGTGAGAATGGAACCCACAACCATCATGTTGACAGTCAGAAAACAATATAACTTAAAGTAAAATATTCTCACAACTTTAATCTCATTTCAATTTTCATCGAATATTCTGCAGAATTGAATGTGAACTGAACATTTACAGAACATGTGGAAGTTTTGTATTGAATTAGTTCTAGTTGCTGTACGCTTTATTTGAGATGCAAATGGGATATGTTAGTTTCAATTTTATTAACCGACTTTTAAAAATGGAGGTTATTAGTTTGACATGTATGTATGAATGTATGTGATAGTGCTGGAATTGGATAATATTTGAGTATGACGATCTATTATTAGACTTACAAGTAAATATGCTGGGACACTCCGTTCCCCACTTTCAGCCAAGTTTTGGAGGCATTGTGTGTGGAGTGGCAGAACTCAGCACCGCCTTTGCCTCGACACCAGAGCGAAGAAATGAAAATAAAAATATAAATAAATATTTCACTTCCTCGAGTGGGGATTGAATCCACCACCAGTCGATTTTACAGTTACGCTATATATGTTTATTTATTAACTTTTTGTTGTGCACAATTTAATATCTTAATAAGGAAAATAAAAGAGGGCCTCGATAAGCTATTGTTGTGTGGTAGAGTCACGTCGCCAGCAATGGCAACACGCATGGGCAGACTCGGCTGGATCATTACCACTCCCGGCATTTAAAACCGGCGTGAAGTAGTGGCTTTATGTCACTGCGTTACGCATCAGATAATGTCGGGCTCCGGAGCCCAACCCACCTTATAGGCCGGCAGCTTCTCTGGTGTTGCACGGGGCCGTGGGCGGCGGTAAGCACTTACCATCAGGTGACCCGAACGCTCGTTTGCTGGCGTGACGCAGGAGCACAAGCGTATGTACCACTGTAAACGCGACAGATTGCGGAAACGATTCCCACTCAAAGAAATGAACCTTTGAGCATTGATTGTGCCTTTTTGAGCTTTAATCACTTTAATTTTTACTTCAGAACATTTATAAACAGTCAAATATGCCTATATTTTCTACGGCGAAGTAAATTCTACTAGTGTAATATATAAAATTATTCCGTTACTGAATGACTGACAGACAAAGCACAGACAGAACTACTGGTCTTAAAAACTTGAAATTTGGCCTTTGAACAGGCTTAAGAGTGTAGAAAAGAGTCACTAAGTTATTGATTATATTTTATTTCTACAAAAACGGAGAAAACAAGGAATTTTGCATTTTACACCTTAAAGTCCACACAAGCAAGATTGCTGGCCACGACGTCTAGCAACATATTGCAAAAGAATTATCTTTTAGTGAAACTTAGCGAAAAGACCATGTAAATTATGTGCAGTCCCTAATTAGGGACATGTTTGTGCTAACTAATTAGTATTCATGCTGTTTTATTTAATGTAAGAATTTAATTTATATGAAAATCTTATTTAAATTAGTATTTTACTACATTTCGTTCACTCATGCCTTAAAAATTCGGCAGAAAGTGGGGAACGGAAGAGTCTTTATATGGTATGAAATGTCTTAACACTAAGTTTCCAGGTTCACTTTGCCTGTCCTGTTATGTCTGGAAAGTAACGTGAACGAAACGTGAAAGCAAAAAGAAAATATATTTCGATATATTTTCGTTTAACAACGGTATTTAACCGAGGCCAGTCGTGGCGTTTGGGCAGAAAGTGGGGAACAGAGTGTCTTAACACTAGGGTCCCTCTACCTACCTTGCTGTGTGCGGGATACAGCGTGAAGCTGATTTATTTTATTTATTTATAACAACGGTATTTGTGAGTTCATACCGTTCTCGTTGTACTTTTGTGTCTATGTATCCTATCCATGTGTATTCATGTTTCCTGCATATTACAGGGTGGAGACCATTGTGAACATTCTGTTTTGCGGTTTTTAACGAATTCGAGACAAAGTGTGTTGAGCGGCAATTCAACGTTACATTCCATATTATTATTTCATATTATTATGGCACAATGGGACAAGCGTGTGACTGTAAGCGCAACGGTTGTGAGTTCGATTTCCATTCGAGGAAATGAAATATTTAATATTAATATTTCGTCGCTTTGGTAAGGCGGCATGTTGAGTTCCGCTACTCAGCACGAAGTGTCTCGAAAATTCGGCGGCAAGAAGGGAACGGAGTCTCTAAACACTAGTTTCCTTCTGCCCGAAGCTTAAAGCTATATAATAAAATATTATATTTAAATAAAGCTCATTGCTTAATTTATTTTTATAACTCTGCTTTGCTAGGATAAAGCGTGACGTTAAGTTTTTCCACTCAATACGTAATGGCAGCAGTTATTATACAAAAAATATAAAAGTGTAATATAAATGTTAACTCAACTCAACAAACTCATCAAACTCAACTCAACTTAAAAAAAATACGAATAAGTTCTATAAAACACAACAAATTTAAATCCCGATAAGCTCTCATAAAATACAAAGACCCATAAAATATTCTACTTTTCAATACAAATGACGAAAAAGCCTATTATTATTTGTTATGTCATAATCACATCGGTTACGGCTTACCACACGCCACGATTTAACACCATATTGAATTATATTGTCAGAAAATATTTATTAATTTAATTAACACGTTCAATGCGGCTTGAGGTTAAAATCGGCCTTATATGGAGTTCACACCAGTGAGGGTTACGTCAAATGTATATAAAAAATATGAGGCCAAAAAGACCTCAGTGAAAGTATTCAAAAATAAGTCTCACAGTAAACGTGTTAAACGGATACATAAGGACTAATGTGGAGCATTGAGTGGACTGTAAACGCTACAGATGTGGGTTCAATCCCTACCCGGGGAATGAATATCCCCACGGCTCTGGCAAATGAAGCTGCATTGAGTTCCACCAAACAAAACACATTGTCCTGGAAATTGGGCGGAAATCAGGAAAAGGACTGGTATATTAATACTGGGTTCCCTCTGCCGATGGAGAGATGGAGATCATCATGTCGCAGTTGGACTGCATCTGGATGCGTGAATCAGTGTGTCACTAAGTTTCCCTGCTATACTTGGGAAATAGCATGAAATTAAAAACTATACAGTATAATATTTTTTTTTGATTCACGCTGTATCCCATAAAACAGCTACCCTGTAGAGGGAACCTAGAGTTAATCCGTTTACAGTCAGATAGCTAAACGTTGAGAGGCTGCTGAGGTCAACGATATTGTATATAAAATGAAAAATTCGACTATTCAATGCCTAACAGCAAATTCAAGGCAAAAATATCAATATTTGACGTAACACATACTAATACTTTTGAAGCTTCAGAGGAGATAAGAAAATAGAAGACTTACATCGAAATGCGATACAAAACTTGGCAACATATTCTTATACACCTTTATACGAAAATATTATAGAGGCACCTGTGATATATTTTAGATTTCAATTTACAGAGTATGTTTAGAGTTTTATGAGGTTTATTTTTTTCAGCATTCGCCTTTATCCTGTAACATATTTCTATCGGATCCCTTTCTGCGGGATAAAGCGTGAAGCTGAAAAAGATAGGCAGAAAGAATTTAGAGTTCTCCGCTTTCCAATTTGAAGTAATACATGTCGAATAGTTGAATTTACCGCCGCATTTTGTTACCAAAAAGAAAAAAAGAAGTGTAAATTATATAATACTTTCTCTTGAGTGAAGATTGAACTCCTCCGCTTTTACAGTCGGACGCTGTCCCACCGCGCCTTAACGGCCTCTAACCCTACATAATCCTACTAAAATTATATATGTGAAAGTTTGTGGGAATGGACACGGATCTGGATGAAGCCAGTCGTGGCTCAGGGGCAAAAGCGTGCGACTATACGCGCATCAGGTTGTGGGTTTGATTCTCACTTCAGGTAATAAATTATTTAACATTTTCGCTCTGGTTACGAGACAACACGCAATACCTGCAGAACTCAGCGGAAAGTGCGGAACGGAAAAGTTTTAATGGAAACTTAATTAACACTAGGTTCCCTTGTTAAGCAGACAGAGAGCTGTCTGCTTTATACGTAATACAGCGAAACGCTATAGATTAAACTTCACTGTAATATATATCAGAAATACATATATGATACAAAATATTTATTTTCATTTTATGTAATTTGTTTATAATATTACAAAATTTAGGCGGGCGAAGCCGCGTTTAGGTCTCTAGTAGAAAGATCGCAGAATCGCGAAACAAAAGAAATTCTATATAATTTCTAAGCAAAGTAAAAATCAAATCACGTCCTTTTAAACCGTTTAAATAACGAGAATAATTTCTTAAGGTATTCTTATTTAATTTTATTATGCAAAGTGAATGTTTGCACTTTATCAACTTTAAAGCTAGCAATAAGCTTTTGTTGCAAAAAAAAGATTGTTTGTTGATTTTTTTTATTGTTAAATATTATTACTCTGGGTAAGTAATTATTATTCTGGGTAGTTTAAGATCTGATAACGAGCGAAAGCGAAGCGTTAAGTTGCGCCACTCAACACACAATACCTTCAAAATTCAGCGAAAGCGGGGGACGGATTTTCGTCACCCGCTTTTCGTTCATTAACCAAAAATTATTAAGACTATTTAGTCTTAATAATTATTGGTCATAAAAATGTCTGCATTATATATTTTTTTGTAAATGTAATTTATCTATATCATATAATGAACGGCTTACAGACAACGCACATATTAAGCTGAACAGCGTAGGACGCGGAAATTTGATATATTAGTTTAAGGGAGCTTAACGCTAGTATACCGCACATATCATGAAATGCATATTGAGTTGCAGAACTCAACGCCGCAAGAGATCATTAAGTAAATTATTTCTCAGAATTCCTATGGGAATAGACAAAAAGGGATTTTCGTTTTACGTCTATTGACAACAGTAGATATTTTTTATTTAAGTACGATTGTTCGCACATAGAAAGGTAGGTAGAGAAATAACTTCATTTTCATGAAATTATACGATAAGTGTAGGAAAATGTGGGTAAAATGTATGTAATATAAATTAAACATATTCGTTTCCCTAAATGTGAATCAAACCCACAATCAACGTGGTACAGTCAAAAACTCTCCCAACGTACAACAACGGCATCACTTAACTTTTCATCTTACATAATTTGCAATATTATATATTATGTATATATATTTTATATATCCTTCTCGGCCTTAATATCGTTACGTAGCTTCCGGTCACCGGATGCTGCGGCCATCTTGAATTTCTTATATCGGTTTTAGAGTTATGGCGTGATGAGAATAAAAATTTAGTACTTTGAAATGAAAAATTTTATAAAATACAAGTTGAAAATTTATATCTAGTTTATATTTCATAAAGATTTATAAGTGTTTGTGTACAATAATGTAGAAAATAATTAATATTTTTTTTAACATCACGCTGTATATACATTAAGCAGGGTATGATTAGAATTCGAAATAACAACGCTGTTTTTTACCGTTACGTCTTGAATTTGAGACAATGCATGTTGAGTACCAGAGCAAGAAATGTATATACCGAGTTGAGTGACGGAACTCAACGCCGCGCTTTGCCTCGCCAATACGCAATATTTTAACACTAGATTTTCTCTGTCTAACCCCCACTAAATGCGTTATACGGCGTGAAGCTTATAAAATTTATTAAAATAAAGTATATGTAATTATAATTTGAAGCAATAAATAAATTAATAGTTGTTAATTAAAATCCTTTACATTCAACCATTCAAAAGAGTCAGCTATAAAAAGCAATTTTCAATTACTGGAACAGCACAAAGCGGCATATCATTAATTTATTGCCATCAAACTTAGCTAATTATTAATTTTCGTACAAAATGAACTGAAGTTTTTTTTACATAGTTTAATTTTTTTTTGTTTCTCGCATATAGAAGGGTAGGCAGAGGGAACCTACTGCCCAGATATCTTGATCCATATTTGATACCTAATTTTGAAACATTGCGTGATGAATGGTGGAGTACAGTGCTGTGCTTTGTCTATCAGAACGGAGAAATAAAAATGTTGTATTTCTCCGTTCTGATAGACAAATTCATTAATTACCCAGCGTAAGAATCGAATCCACAAACAATATATACATACAGACGCTGCCACATTATGGAACGATGGCTAGATGAATATATTACAATAAGCATTTTCGTTACTAAGCGACTGATAGTCAACGCAGAGATGAACCTTAAGCTTAAGTTCAGTAAGTAAACTTGTAATTTGGCCTGGTAGAAAAAGAGTGGTAAACGCGGCAGTTGAAGGTTCGATTCCCACTCAGAGGAATTAAATATTTAATGTTTTCATTTCCTTAATCTGGTAATGAGGCAAAGGGTTGTATTGATTTCCGCCGCTCAACACGCAATGCTTCTGAAATTCCGCGGAAAGTGGGAAACAAAAGTATCTTAAAGGATACGGAGTATCCTAATATTAACTTCCCAGGTTCCTCCTGGCTATTAGTAACTAAAAAAACACACAAAGTTGCCGGCGAAATCTAATATTATATATTATATCATCCACTTACGCCCAGAGGGCCCTGACTTGGGATTTTTTGAGGTAATCCTCTTCTTAGCGTCACCAGAAGTTTTAGAGGTCAAGGAAAAATGTATACACATTCGCAAATCCAATATATTTATCCTATGAATATATATTAAGTAGCTTTTTTATTTTATCAAGTTTTTTTTTTATTTTGGTAACAAAATAATATAATGTTAGTGTTTAAAGACAAGTTTGAATGTAAGCGTGACGGTTATGGGTTCGATTTTGACTTGAACGGAGTGTCTTAATACTAACTCTCCAGGTTACTGTTTCATAGGTTACTATTACAACGAATGTTCTACGTTCAATTAAAAATTCAATTTTATCCAGGGCGATTTGAAAATAATTCAAGTATTCTAATTCCACAAAATGGAAATCAAACCCACAGCTATTGCTTTTACCAACAACTGCACCACTATCACGGCAGCCTCAGCGACATTGCGACAACAATACAAATATTACGATACAATTTTCATTTTACTACAATACATGTTACAAACAATATGGCCTGATCGTAAAATTTTATGGCGCCAGAGTACTTTAACTGTATTTAATTGAATGTATGAAACAGTGCCATTTATACCACAAACGCTTATACCTTCTAAAATATATTTGTTGTGTACTGAAAATTTTACACGTTTAAATATTTTTTTAGCTTCACGCTGTATCGCTAGCAGTGTAACAAGGAAGAATGGAGCGTCAAACGCAACGGTCTCTGCCTTTTCACCTCGTTCACTGTAATCAACCTCTTTGTACATGGTCTTCGGGTTGACCTTCCTCCAGTATCTTTGATGCTACTTACTTTCAAAACGTATCAAAATTTGAACGTAGCGGGACTCCAACCCGCGCATCGTGGAAACCGACCAGGCGCTCTGACCGCTAAGCCATTACGTTCTCATCGTCGTCTCTCATCTCATCATTTCTACGTCGAAGTTTTTATATGCTTGTTACAACTTATTTATGTTGTTAGCATCTCTGTAGGGAGTTTTTTGCAAATTTCCGCTACCCAAAGATAATTAATTACTAAGAATTATGGTCTAGCAAGAGAGAATGCTATTTATTAAATATTTTTTTTAACATTCTTAAAGTTTTATTCCACACCTAGGAAAGAAAAATACTAATTAAGAAAACGTGTAAAAATTTAAAGTTAGCGGTATTTGAACCCGCACCTCTTTCACTTTTGGAAATTGTCCAAGCGCTGTGACCAGCTAAACCATACGTTCAAGTTTTTTTATACGTTTTCTTAATAAATACTTAGTCAAAACGGATCGGGGAAACCAAAATACTTTACTTGAATGTCGTAAGCTGTAATCAATTAATGCATATTTTAACTACGATGTGTCAGGAGACTCAATCAATATATTTTTATTTGATCTTTTTTTAAAGTAGCGGAATTTGAGCGTAACCTAAGATCTCATCATAACTGTCAAGATTACATATTACAAAGGTCAATATTAGTTTCTCTCTGTAATCAACTCGATTTTATATTACTTTTAATATAGAAATATAGAAAATGTAAATAAAAACGTAAAATAAAAATTCTACATTTTCAATTACGTATCGTATCAATGAAAATCCAACTTTTCCAGGTTTTGCACTAACCAATTTACAATTGCACCAATAATGCTAATACCAGCTTTTGTGAATCCAACCGTAAAATTAGCGAGGTCCCCGGACTAGACCATGTGATTTCAATTGTAACGAAGGTTATTACGGGTTCGATAAATTTAGGTTGAGAGTAGTGGTAGTATGCAAATTGCACGTTAAAAAAGTGGGACTACGTTTAAAGTCTTAAACATGATGATTGTAGATTTGATTCCGATTCGAAAATATGGTTAAAAATATTCATTTTCATTTCCGTGCTCGAATAGATGAAACGCGGCGTTGAGTTACATGCAATGTCTCAAAAATTAGGCAGTGTATGGGAAATGTAGTGTCCTAACACTAAGTACCCTTCGCCTACTCTGGAATTACGTGGAAAAAAATTGGTTATAGCAGCTCCACGCGGAGCTGCTGCAACCACCGTATGCTGTGAATATCCATTTTTTAACTGCAAAACGACTGACAATTTCCGATTATTTCATTTAAAAATCACCTTTTATTCAATTTATAAAAGAAATCTCCTACTTACCTAATAAGTGAGTGTAAAATGCGGCATAGAAAAGGCAAGGCGAGGGCGTGCTAATGTTCCCACGGCCTAGTTTCTATCCAAAGTTAGATGCGACAATAGCGTTTATACTGTCATGAATTTATTATTCCCTAAGTTCTCTGTGAATTTGTCCCGATAGTTTAGTTGTGAAGATCTTAGCATTGTATTGGGTTGTAGATCTAATCCGCATTATTTTTTTTTAGCTTCACAGTTTTTCTTGCATAGCAGGGTCAGCACAAGGAATCTGTTGTTGAGACACTTGGTAGTAACCTCACATTTCGTCCAATTTTAAAAGATTGCTTGTTAAATGGCGATACACAACGCCGCATTTTGTCTACTATAGCGGGAAAAAAATATATTTTAATATATTCTTATTTCTGAGTGGTGTGGATAACAGTCGGTATATCATTGCGCCACGATGATAATTCATGTGGTTTTCTCTAATATATAAATAATTCAAAACAAATCTCTATACTATTTCCCACTTTGCGTTTATGCAGGTGAAGTTTGAGTTAGATGGCGGAAATAAACTCCGCATTTTTATCTTAAATCTATATAATAAACTAGTTTTAACCTTTTGCTTTGATCACTTGTTCAAATGGAAATATCTAAGTTGTTTAAGAATCGAAGCACAATCCAAGTGCCCGAAGTAACACGTACAGTGTTAAAATTACATCAATTAACATTTAACATGATATAATATAAGTAATTAAAACACAAATAATAAAAAATATTAAATCCGCTTCACGCTGTATCCCGTACTCAGCAGGATAGGCCTAGTGTTAAGACACTCGGTTCCCCTTTTCCTGCCGAATTCTAAAAGCTATTGCGTGTTGAGAGGCAGAGCTCAACGCCGCGAAGAAATGGGACTACAAATTTAAGTAAATATTTCATTTCCTCGACTGGGGATCGAACCCACAACCAGTCGATTTTACAG
>DWAO01004356.1:0-12915 GCA_018230605.1 Heliconius congener
TGCACGGGGTCGTGGGCGGCGGTAGTCACTTACCATCAGGTGATCCGAACGCTCGTTTGCCGAGTCTCTTCCATAAAAAAAAAATTATAGCACTTAAACTTTGATATTGCTTAAAATTATTTGATTATTTTTATAACGAAAATATAATTTCACATACGACTGTTACATAAAAATTACACATAGTTTATAAAAACGGTAGATGAAGCTCTTATTAGCCGTTACAATTTAATTAGCACGCGTGTCTTGTAGCATATTTGATAATTTTTTGTACGTTTTCTTAATAAGCTTTTTTCTTTTTTAAGTATGGAATAACACTTTAAAAATGTAAAAAAAAACTATTTAAATTATGACTTAAGAGGTCGGCGACGGTTATGACTGTAAGCGTGATTGCAACATTTCATTGTTCTGGTCACGCAGCAAGGCGCGGTGTTGAGTTCCGCCACTCAACACGAACTGTGGGGAACGAAAGTGTCTTAATGTGAACGGCGTGTCATTTATGCTTTATCCGGTATATCACAGAATGGCCAGAGAATACTATAGTGTCAAGACACTCCGCGTAATAAAACAAGCATAATCATTTTTTAGTATCATTTTCTTAGTATTTTAAGACATTACGGGCTACCGTAACGTGTTACTATATTATCGTAATGCGACGATTGTGGGTTCAGTTCCCACTCGGATGTTGGATGATTATTTATTAACATTTTCCTTTCTTCGCGTCGAAAATTCTGTGAAAGGTGAGGAACGGAAAATCTTCTCTGCTATATACTAATACTTTTACATTTTATACATGCTTACATTGTATACTTATAAAAATTTTATCTTTAATAATGTTCACATTCAAAAACAGTTTCCGTGATGTATGTAACGATATAAAAAATAACTAAAATGAACGAATCGCGAATAAAGAATATAAGAGAAGATGGTATTGTGGCTTTTTTGATATTTGTTATTAAAAACCACGCTATTCAGTGATTTTTTTTTAAAACGGAACATTAATATGACAATATTAAAATTATACAAACAAATCTGAGAGAAGGTAGTACATTCCCGCGTTTTATGAAGCAGTTTAAAACTGCACTCGTTAAAACTTTTTAATGTGTTGTAATTATTTCAATAATTTTGTAAAAATCAAGTCGTAACTGCAGAGAGTTTCACACTATGTTTAATGAGCGTTATGCTATAGGTTTTTTAAAATAAATATGTATAATATTTAATGATTTATATGCAATGAGGTTTGTTAATAGATTTTATGATATTTTTAACAGTTTTAAGATGTTATTCCACTCATAGAAAGGAAAAATATTCTATTTTTGAAAAAGTTCAAAAAAATCCTAACAAGGAATGAATTTTAATTAATGAAACTTTTTAATAAATAGCAAAAAGCTCTCTTGCCAAATGATAATTCTCACTAATTATTTTTGGGTAGTGGAGTATTGTTAAAAAATCTCCCTACAGAGATGCTAACAAAATAAATAAGTTGTAACTCGCGTATAAGAATTTCGAGGTGAGGCTTGATGAGGATGTATGGCTTAGTGGTTAAAGCGCTTCTAAAAAGATTCTTTGACGTCGGTAATTTGGCCCTCCTCAAATTGCTTGTGTTATGGTCCCAGGGGGCCCTATAATATACAGATACAAATTCAAATTGTGTGAAACTTTGCTATCTGGAAAAAATCGTGGAAGCGGAAGTGGACCCGGACGTGGAAGTAGCCGAGATGATGAAGAAGATGTCTCCAGAAGTTCTAGCCGGTACCAAAGAGACGTGATATTTAGCAGTAGCTCCAGTAATGAAAATGTCGTAGAATTCGTCTGAATGTAATGAATATGACCGTTCTCGCCTGACAAGTCAGATACATTCTGAACATTTTGTGACACGAGGTATTCTAGCGAGAAACGAGGAGAAGAGTAGATTCAGCATCAAATTCATAAGTTATGGACTCATACTGGCTGTGCAGGCAAAATAAATCTACGATTTTTGTCATTAAATTTGACTAAAGGGCCTGCCCGTCACAACATAACCGTCACTGGATCTCAAATCGTTAAACTTGCGTGTGTTCGGAAAATACATATTTTTTAATATTCTGTTGCAGATTTTTGATTCCCTAGTAAATCGAATATTGGTAAACAAATATAAATTTCATTAAATCAATAAATTTTAACGAAAAAATTTAATTTCTTAATATAAAAACTCAAAAATAACGAAAATAGTACAGCAAGCAAAATAATTGAGTACATTACATATACGTAAGTTACCTTAAGAAAATAAGAGGTTTACTATCTTAGTATACTTGTCTGATAGTTCCGTGTGTACGAGCGCCCGCCACGACCGGGTTTGAAAGTGAAGTGGCTGACAGAGGCTGGCAACTGTTTTGATAAGAAATATTATTTAGGAAGTATTATTTTTAAATTTTTATAATGACGATTTTTTAATAAAATTGATTGAAACTTCCTCCATAAATACTGTACTGGTCTAGTTTGAAGTAATTGGTTTAAATTGTAGTTTTCTATTTTAAATGAATATAAAATAAGATAAATAGTATATCGAAAATGTTTTAAGATATAAAAACATTTATTATTTGTCATATGACAAAAAACACACAAAAACTGAACTGAATCTTGAATTTAACAGAAATAACAAAAATTTTTGTAGAATTGTAGAGCTTTCATATTAAAACAAAGTTTCCAACAACTGTATAGAAGGTGAGTTGCGCACGCGCAGCCGTTCGAACATTTCAGCTCAGTCGAGCACCGAGCGTCATCGCGAAACGTCCTACAATGACACAAAAATAATTCTGTGCTGTGCAATTATAACATATACATACAAATATATAGAAAAAAATTCTTACTCTACATATTAAAACTATTATGATAGTGTGAGTGAAATGCTGCAGCCCAGATGTGTTTGTGCTAGAATGGCGGGTGTTTTTTGTTTTTTTATCGTCCTCCTGTGCTTTGCGAGATGTCAAGGTAAGTCAAATGTCATAAGTTTTTTTTTATTTTAAATTTTTATATGATTTTATTAGTATTATGTTGCATAGCTTAGCAGTGCTGATTGTTCAAATATTCAGCTTTTAATAAGAGTATCGAATCAATCATTTATTTGAATTTATATGTTTTTATTTTAAAATAAACGTTTATAACTAAAGTTTTACTAGTGAAAGACTTATAAAAGTCCTTTAGACTTAAATCGGGGCGAATATAGAGTATCTAGGTGCTTATTTTTCCTGTTCAGCCTGATTTATACTAAAACATTATTCGTAGAATTATGATTATTTTTTATAATATAAAACGTTCCCATTTATATCTCAATTATTATCTTTAAGCTATATTCATCATGTCGATACAAGATTAGACCAGCCGTATTTATATGGACATTAAAATCAAATGTAGGACTACGCAATAAATATCTTACTTAATGAGTTCGGAATGATCGCGAAAGCTCCGAGTGGAGAAGACATCAACGCGTTTCATAGAGATCTTATATAAATTTTGTTGAATACGTGTCTTAGTTGTAACTTCTTTATCATTTTTTTCATTCAGTATTCTTTATTTTATATATCTTAGGTTTTGAGAATATTTTAAGTAAAGTATGCACGTAGAAAATATCATTTTTAAGTTCATTACAATTTATTTTCTGGTCAGTATATGGTAATGTAATTATAATAAATGACGTAAGATATCTGTAAATTAATTTTGACTTTTAAAATTTATCCTAAAATACAAGATTTCTCGTATAAAGTTGTTTTTTCCTTGAAACACTTGTTTCGCAAGTAATTTCTTCACAATATTTAATGTATGAATGACTGACTGCCTATTGCATAATAAGAATTTTGCCACAAATGTCAAATTTTATGCAATTTAAATTGCGGTAATGGTCGAAATTAATGATAATTACGTTCATTATTATATTGTAAAAGCAGCATTCCTGTGATATATCCGTCCATAGTATAATAGGTTAAATATTTTTTTAATTGCTGTACTAATAACTGAAATACTAATCGATATTTTTTCCCAAATTCCCATTAGTTAAAAATAAAGGATTAGCTTTAAAGCTTAAAGGATTGATATTATATCAAATCATACATCAAGTCATATAAAATTTAATTAATATGTATTTTTGGTAAATTATTTTTTTTATATATTCTTGGTACTTACTAGCTTGAGAAGGCTTCATATTATGTATAATGTATTATTAAAGTTAATAATCTTATTTAAACTGTTTTCACTTCTGTTAATGATATGTGAGTATTAATTTTTTTTTTTCTTATAGGAGCTTATATAATATACTCATGTACGTGTTACATCAAGAGCTATTTGATTATTTGATTAATAATTAATATTGTAGATTTATTTGATTATTTGATTAATAATTAATATTGTAGCTATTTTATTATTTAGCATTTTTAAAAAATATTTTTCGTTTGAGTGTGTAAATAAATATCTTAATATTTATTATAAATACTCTATCAAGAGATCAACTTTATTACAAAACCACAAAATTTCTCAACATTTCAGTTGATGTATTCTTACGATCGTTTACAGTTAGATGTGTTATAAATGTTTGAACTTTTATATTGAGAAATTATTGAGGTCTAACGACATGGCGTTGTATAAACCAGCGCCTATGTAGCAATCATTTGCAAAAGCAAAGTGAATGGTCATCGTTAAATGCCATCGCAGTAGGTATCTTCTTATAAAGTTACATTGAAGCTTTATATTATTCATAAATAAATTTATTTTAATTACTTACATTTAAAATTAAAAGATAACTATATTTTTAGCTTCACGCTATATCTTGCATACATCATTGTACGCAGAGACAGCCTTACTTTACATATTTTTAACTTGTAATGTAAAAAAGTGGAGGTTGTATTTTTAAATATTTTTCAATAAATAGGAAAATATTTATGTTATAGAAGTCTTTAGTTTATTTCTTCCGGTTAGACGATTAGCGGCGTTGAGTTCCGTAATCTACCACGTTATGTTTTAATTAAAACGAAAGTGGTACATGCTAGATACGATATCTTTTTGCGTAATCAAACTTATTCTCCGCTGTTCCTTTCAATATTCTACATATAAACCTCAATAGTATTTATAAAGTACCTATCGATGATCATATAATATTTATTATATACAAATTTAATATCATAAACCGTAGCCATTTAATGGGCTGTAAACATAAATCGGCTTAGCTAAATTTGTTATAACTTATTATAATTTTATAAATCTTGTTTGTTTTGAAGATCGTGTCTGTATTTCATATTATAAAGCTGAAAAGTCGACGTGCAAAATCTAAGGAATGACTAATTCTATTTAAAAAAATGTTAATAATCTTGGATAGCCCATTTATCGAATTAGAATCGAATCAGAGTTAGCTTGGGCTATGTGTATTGTGTAACTTCGTATGTATACGTCGCCAGTCGAGGCAAAGTAAAGAAGTGTGGGTTCGATTTCCACTCGAGGAAATAAATTTAGTAATTTTATTTCCTGGCTCTGGTAACGGCGGTCAGTTTCGCCACTCAACACGCAATGCCTCCGAAATTTGGCGAAAACCGAGGAACACAGTGTCTTAACACTAGGTTACTAGGTTCTATCTGCCTACCTTGTTATAAGCGGAATACAGAGTTACGCCACAAAAAATCTAGTAAAACTTATGACAGAATCCGCTACATCCGCATTTGAAGGTAGGTCGCCTATTTCTATGCTTTATAAATATTTTAATTTATTTAATTGGTAGTGGGTTAAAAACGATGTATTACTTCTTGTTAACCTTCAAAGTCACCTAAATAGCAGTGTTATCTATTATTTAATAGTCTCGCTCATTTCTTAAGGCAATATTGTAATAAATTTAACGCTATTTTTAATGCTAATTATATTTAATTAGCATTATAGGTTTAGATAAATTAATTTTGCTTAACGAAATATAAAATATATAAATCAATTACTTAGATCATCGTGCCGTTTTTGGAAAATGTCTGTATGTAAGCGCAGTGGTTGTGGATTTGATCTCTGACGAGAAAAATTGATATTATGTCTAGAAAATTAATTATTTTAATTTTACCGAGAATTAATATTACATAAGAATATAAACTTTGACAAGACAAAGCACAGCGTTGGGTTTTGCCACCTAACATGCAATGTCTCGAATTGAGGTGGAAAGTAGAGAATAGAGTATCTTAACGCTTGTTTCTCGTTTCCCGATTCCGTTTATTACACTACTTTGCAGAGAAGTAAATGTAGTTATTTTTAAAAATACGTTTAACCTTTGGTTAAAACCTTACCAATCTTTACCAATATGTTAAAATCCTTTTTAGAGAAGGTCAACTGAATATTAAAGCTACATTACCGGATATGCAAGTAATGTTCTAAAATGGTTACATATTAATTCGTTAAATAAATTTAATATACATACATAGGTATTTCCCGATAACCTTAATCAAAATTTGACTTCAAGTTTCGCTAACCAGACATTCGATATCTATAAATGAATGAAAAATTTAAAAAAATTGAGTGAGAGAAATTAATAAAAAAAGTAGTGAATATTTTTATTAAGTTCTCGTTATAACCGTGCATGATATTTGTAAATTATCTAATTTATCAATTTGTCATGCATGATGCTACAGAGTAACAGTTGGATTAATACTTAATAATGTATTGTTTTGCTTAAATATGCTCTTGTATTTATAGACCCAAAATCACTTCCATTGTATTTACCATTCATTTAAACAAAAGTGGAGTGCGGAGTGTCTTAACACTAGGTTCCTAAAGAGTAAGATACAGCGTGAAGTCAAGAATAAGGTTTTATTTAAAAACACATAACTATTTAATCTAAGTTGTTAAACATGCGTTCTTTATTTAGGCTTTATTAGATCGAACAAGTCACGACCTCATCTAGTTCAAAAGTGAAACCACTTATTGCGTCAGATATCTATTTTATTATTTAAAAAATCACGATCAGTTCATATTGCAATATATTTAGTAAGTTGTTTATATCAAGTGATTAGATGGACATGCTTTGGTTTTGACGGGCAAATTAAAAGTTATACCTATACATTGAAACAAAACTAAATACTTGATGATTTTTTAAAATTATATTTCAAATCATACTTATACTCAATTGACGATAAGTTTAACTTATGCGGTGCTTTATTTTGTTATCAGAGCGAGAAAATGTAAATAATTCTTTCCATAACGTGAGAATCGAACCTACAAACGTCGCGTTTAAACGACACTGCGCCGCTGAGCCACGACAGCGTCAAAAAAGGTCTTTAATGACTATTAATGTATCTTAATTTTATTATAGAACCTACAACAGTGCTCAAAATCAATACCACTGTACCTATATATAAAATTATTTTTCATAAAAGAAAGAAATTGGAGCCATCTTGACCCCATGGCACAAGTGTGTTGCGACAGATGTGGATTTGATTACCCCTCGTAAAGATGAAAAAAAAAATACTTTAGCTTTGCTGGCTCTGGTAACAAGGCAAAGTGCGGCGTTTTGTTTCGTCACTCAACTCGGAATGCCTCAATAATTTTGCGGTAGGTGCAGAACGAAGTGTCCCAACACATCCCATGTTCCCTCTGTCTGTCCTGCTGTGTGCAGGATACAGCGTGAAGCTATAAAAACATTGAATGCAATATTCTACAAACACTGTACTAAATCAAAACCGAAACATTTACCGTAGAAATTTTACGAATATAAATTATTAAGATCTGAGTAACAGTTTCAAGTAAACGTTACGTTTATATTAACCTACAAACTCACCGCAGTGAGCGCTCGTCAGTTGTAACTTTTGTAAGTACAACTTGCATATAACGACGTCGTCGTGGCGCAGTGGTGAACGCAACGACGGTTATGGATTTAAATCTAATTACAATTTTTTTTTCACATTTAATAATATAATAAAATACGTTTATAAATTTCGACGAACAAAGTGCGGCGTTGATTTCCGCCACTCAACACGCCTTCAGAACTCGGCGGAAAGTGGAGAATGGAGTTTCTTAACACTAGATTCCCTCTGCTTACTCTGCTGTGTGCGGGATACAGCGTGAAGCTGATTTATTGATTTATCCTATTATTAATTTAAACGAATAATACGAAATTCCTCTATATATACGCATTGGGCAGCCTCTGACTCTAAATGAAGTGGTTGTAAGTTCGATTCCCAATCGTAGCAATAAATCATTATGCTTTCCCCGCTTTGTGAAGATAGGGTGACGCGTTAAATGTCGCTATTCAACACGCAATATTTTAAAAACAACACCGTGTATTGACAGTTGAATTAAGGTTCTTTCTTTGTAGCAGTATTAAGTTTGAAGCTATAGAAAAAGTGGAGAACAGAGTAATCTTACACTAAATCCTATGTTTATCTACATACTATACTAATTTATCTCCATAGATTATTTCAAAATAAGTAGTTCAATAGTATGTGACACTCTACAAAGTTGTTATAAGATACAGTCAAGTGGAATGTCCCTATCGGGCTTAAAAATACGGTCAGTGAATTGAAACTGGCTTTAAATGACGACTACGGTATGGTTAACTAACCGAGTTTAGCTATAAACGCTATAGTGGATTAGTAATAATGCTCTGAGATGTATGGTGGTTATAGGTTAGTATTTAATTTTATATAAGTATAATATTCCTTTGATTCGAATCTACACCTATTTTGTACTGAATTTATAACAACACCACAAGCTTCGTGATTATTTTTCGTCCACGTCCAACTTTCCGATCAATTTTCGAGACCTTGTTGTTTCATTTGCGAAGCTTAAGCCAGCATTTCTTGTTACAAAAAAAAAAAGTTAAAATACAACTTACAACCGCCGTTTTTATATAGTCAGACGCTGTACCACTGCGCCACGACAGCCTCAATTTTTTTTAATATTATGAATAGCTAACTAAATAACTAAGTGTTCCCACAACCTGTCCCCACTGGGTCACCAGTGACGCGAGTGGGTGTGGTACAGTCGCACCACTGACTATTGTTCGACTATCTGATACAACCTGATAGGTTATTTAATATTCACTTGATTTCTTAAAGCTTTAGCCTATGTAATGAGCTTTCGTAATTTTTAGTTCAATTGTTCTTTTTTTGTATTCTAGCTGTTAATATATTTTGATTAAGGCCGTCGTGGCGCGGTGGGACAAGCGTATGACTGTAAACGCGACGGTTGTGGGTTTGATGCACTCGGTACTATTGGCCCTGGTAATGAAGCAAAGCGCGGCGTTGAGCTCCGTCACTCAACACGCCATGTCTGGAAAAATTCGGTGAAAAGTCGTGATCCGAGTGCCCTAACACTAGGTTCCCGGTGCCTACCTAGTTATATGCAGCGATCATTTTCACGATTGCATAGAAAAGAAATGAGCACCTGTTAGCTTAAAACAAACAATAAAGGCGCTAGTTACATACGTTCATTATTTAGGTTACTTCAATATATACTTTAAGTAAAAGTTGACACCCCAGTGGCACAGTTCAATGTAATTATAAGTCATATGTACTGGTTATAAATTCAAATTGAACGCAAGAATACATTTATGTTAAAACTTTGGCAATTCTTTAGAGTACATAAAAATTTTGTTTGACGAATTCAAAATACAAATCAATCTTGTTTATAGAATTTTGATTCGTTGAATGAACATAAAGTTATTACCGACTTAGAAACCAGCTAGTAAAAAGCTTAAAAGTTTAATATTACAATTGAATTGTTACACACACTGCTGGCTGTTTTGTATGAGCTTATATGACATGAATTTCATACAAATTTATAATACATCTATCCTGGAAAGCTTAGTAGGCTTTACATTATACTATTGCTGCTTTAATTGTTTTAGGGGCAAACTTATAATTGCCTTATATTCTGTAATCATCATATATTAGTAACAGGTTTTTTTTAATAAAAGAAAAAGAAAAGTAAAATTAGTGTTAAAAGAATTTTAATTTAGCATTTGAAATGAAAACTGAAGAAATAGATAGATAAAAAGTATGTAAGTCATTCAAAAATTTTTCATAACACTGTAGTGGTGTTACGCAACGCACTTAATATTTATATAATTGTATAATCAACATTCAATTATTATTGAGTTTTAATGTCGTGACCTATGATCATTATGTATAAACACTTTTAAATTTATTAAGGAAATATTATAGCAGCTTTTTTTAGCTTCACTTATACTAAATTATGCATAGACCAGAGGGAACCTAGTGTTAATACATTCCTTTTTCCAATTTTCAAAATAATGAATCCTTCCAAATAGCAATGAACCCACAACCTTCGTATCTATATTTACCGGGCTTGGTTGGTATGTACTTGGGAGGCATTGTTATGGGAAATTAGATAAATTTAAAGTAATGTATAAAATTTAAATTAAAATTTTAAATCGTCTTTTGAAATATTTATAGAGTTCGCTAAGGGCTTTTAAATTTCTATATATTTTATAAACAAAATAAACTATTAAGAAAGTATATACAAAAAAAAATCATAAATTGTTAACAGTATATGTTGAGGATGTTATAAAATACAGTTACGTCGTTATTTCCTTCGATCATTTTCATTAATTAATGGCTTATAGCAATCACAACAACACCGACAGATCGTAAAATTTATTTTATTAGTGTCTAGTTAACATAGATTTTGGTTGAACAAGAAGGTAAAGAGGCCATCGGTGTATTTAGGACGGCGTTTGACTGTAAATGTCGTTACGGATTCGATTTTAACTCAAAGAAGAAAATAGATTCAATTTACTTATTTAGAAACGTATAAAAATTTTAATGTAGCGGGACTCGAACCCGCGCCTCCTGGAAACCGACCAGGTCGGACTTGGTCAGTTTAATGCGTTTTCTAAATAAATATTTTCCTTTCCTAAGTGTGGAATAACACTTTAAAAACGTTAAAAAGAATCAATTTATTTTTCCGATTCAGATTCGGATCATTCAAGACTTGCGGAGCGTATTGTCCTAATATTTGGTTCCCAGGATCCCTCCACCTATTCTGTTATGTGCGGGATACAGCGTGAAGCGTGAAGCTAAAAAATATACTACATTTTTCACAACAATGGAAGTTAACTAACATATACTTTAATAGTAACTAAGAGTAAGATATACTGTAATAGTAAGATATACCCCACACAACTTAATGCTTCAAGAATTTGGCAATGAGTGGGAAACGGAGTGACTTAACACTGTAATCCTAGGTTCCTTCTCACTTACCACAAAATAATATTCAAAATACATCAAATAAATAACCATCGACGTACCCAAGTTACCACTTTCACAAATCGAATGAAAGGTCAAACAAGTTTGTTCGTCTGTCTATGAGAGATTCACATACGTAAGCCGATAGAGTTCTATATGTAAGGTTATAAGGTGTATAATACTATGAAAAAAATATTTAGAAAACTTTCTAAATTTTTTGTTTTATACAGGGATTTTTATTAATGATTTTAATGATTATTTTGAAAGGGCGTTGCGTTATTTAATATTAATATTGTGATAGTAGTCAGTTCGACTCCTCCTGGGAACCGTTGATTATTTTTACTTTATCCCCGCACTCGTAAAGTAAGGGCGGCGTTGAGTTCCGCCACACAACACGCAATATTTCGAATTCGAGAAAAAAATGGACAACGATGTTTCTTCCAAATTTTATTTCGCAAAAGAGTTTTTAGCATGCTCAAATATTTTTTTTCATTTCTATAAAAGTCTTTCATTACTAAAAATCAATGTCCGGAATCGAAAAATAGAAAGTATCGTGTTTAGCAATAAGTCAATCAACAGAACAAATATACCTCATTAGGCAATGTTATCGTTATTATACTAACTATACCTAATTGATTGTTTATCTCACGCATTTTTTAGTTTCACACTGTATCCCGTATTTCGCAGGATGGGTAGAGAGAACCTAGTGTTAAGACACTCCGTTTTCCACTTTCCACCGAATTGTCCAAACACAAACCTTTATTGCGTGAACCATGTAACTGTCAGTGCGACAGGTTGTGTGTGAGTTTGATTCCCACTGCATGAAATTAAATATTTAATATTTTCATTTATTTGATCTGGTGTCAAGTCGAAGCGCGTGCTGACAACAGAATTGGGCGGAAAATCTGTCTACCCTGGGACATGCGGGATACAGCGTGAAGATGAAAAAGCATTTTTTAAAGTGTTATTCCACACTTAAGAAAGAAAAAAAACTTATTTAGAAAACGTATAAAAAAAGTTTTATTCTTTCAGATTTTTGCCCATTATCATATAAGATTATATTAAACAGAAAGCCGACAATGTATACATCATTATGAAACATTGTCCTTGCTTACATTCTTGAGGCAAAATCACTTATCTACAAGTATTAAATCTTTTATTCTCAAGCCGATACGAGTTTTACGGCTTCATAAATAACGTTTAAGTTATGTTTTATTTCGATAGGGCAGTGGTCGTAGGTACGAATAAATATATTTTGATGTAAATAATGATACGGGCTTACATTGTCTTTAGATTAACATTAACTGAACTGAAGACAATTACGTAGTGATGAATCACTAGGTTTTTTTTAATCTTTTATCATTAATAGGAATGGTTTGATATCCAGGTTAAGGTTAAGTGTTTACAGTTGCAGCTGGAGGTTTTTAGGTTAATTTTCACTCAGAGCACTATATACTTATAGTAATCTATACTTATAATAAAACTGTAATTGTAATAGCTGTCTGTACACGCAAGAAAATCTGTTATTAGGGCCGTTTATTAATGTAATAGAATCAGAAACAATGATTCTAAAAATTTTATTTTTTGTCTAACGTAAGAACCGGCTTAATCGATTTAAATGTAGATTTCACTTTTCCATTTTGTCCAACTTCCCCCAACATTTAGGGTTTTATTTTAATCAGTTCATAAATTATATATATATATATATATATATATA
>DWAO01004357.1:0-12914 GCA_018230605.1 Heliconius congener
CCGCTGCGCCACGACTGGCCTCATTGGACTAGACTTATATAATTTTATTTCATATAAAGTCAGTATTCAAATATTTGCCTTTATTTGTTCCGCCGTTAAATATCCATTTTCGAGACATAGCGTGCAGAGAGAGGCGGAGCTCAACACGGTTCTTTATCTTTCGACAAAATCGAGAAAACGGGAACAATTTATTCGCACGAGTGGAACCGAACCTTATAATATGATAAAAACTTATAATATGATAATGTGTTCATTAACGAAATACTGTGAGAGCGAACTAACTTTTTAGTAACATTGTAAACTAACTAAGACATTAGTAGTACTTTTTGTATTAAATTAACTTAGTGAACACAAGCTTAATGCCGACGCTACGGATTTAAAATATAGTAATTGTAATTGCTAGAAATTGTGTATATGTAAAAAATTGCTTTTTGCACTTAAGTGTTGTCTTTTACCTTTTTTTATGATTTGTATTGAATTATGGAAAATCGAGATTTATATATATTCTTTATTGCACTTAAAAACATATAAGAAATACAAAAATTAAAAGGTTAGTTAGCAAAGGTGGGATTATTTCTAAAATAAATCTCTTCCAGCCAAACAACTTACATCTAGTACATGCACATAACATTGTGTGAAGCACAAATGCGGTCTTATCGCTAATTAGCGATTTCTTCCAGACGACCTTGAGCTTAGGAGATATAAAATTAAAAATATATAGTGGGTGGTGTAAATAAGCATTCATACTTAAATTATATTTTATCCTAATACATAAACTTAATACACAAATATTTATATTATAGTACAATGTATAACGTAATATAATATACTAATACATAATTGTATATAATATATATTAATGTCTTCATAAAGAACAGGTCTTAAAATAATATTCTTTTACAGATTTTTTAAATATACGTAAAGATTTGAAACGGCTAATACTATCTATATATATTTTTTATAGAAAAATTATTAAAGTTAGCCAGCCAAGGTAAGGGCAACATATTGTACGTAACAGAAATAAAAAGAAAACATGACGAACCCCTCGTATATATTCAGGTGTTTAGTTCCTATTTCCGAGTTCTGAGTACAAAAATATATACAAATAACTAAATATATTTACTAATATAAATTCAAACTAACTGTTAAAAGTAAGCTGTATTTTTCAATTTCTTACAATTAATTAATAATTTTATTATTATTAAAAATAAGGGGTTTTGCACCCATTATAGTCATAGTTGGTTATGTAATTCATTTTAGCTCTTGAGGGTTAAATAACCACCATCAATTTTCCGTGCCGTAATTATAAATGCCGAAATACCGTATTTACTTAAGGTTATTTTCAACTTTTTGTACAAAATTGCCTTTCCAAGCCTGTCAAAGGCATAAATTGAAAGCATTTTTTCAATAGTGTGCGTGAATAGGCTTACTTTTGCTAAGTATGTAAATAATTTCTTAAATTATAAATCTTATACACACAACCACGTAACAGCTTGCTACGTCACTTTATAACAATTTTGTATATTCAACTGTAAGAGTTCTGAAATTTCTACAAAATGATAATTTTATTTATTTATTTATATATATTTTTTCAGATCTCACTAATCTTAAGACACTCCGTTTTCCATTTTTCGCTGCATTCTGGAGGCGTTGCGTGTTGAGTCGCAGAACGATTAAATATTTAATGTACAGTCACACACTTGTGCCCTTGTGCCACGACTAGCCTCAAATAATATACTTTTTATTAAAGTCTTATAACAACAACAGTGGCAAAAATATTTATTTTATTTTTGACTGTATTTAATATGTCTGCTGTATTCAATTCTAAAACCATGATTCTAAAGCCATCAAATTATTATAATAACACATAACTATACGATATTACGACGGATGCATATATATCTATAAGATATTTAAGTAGACAATCCCCTTCCTCGTCAAATGTTAATGATCGTTTTTGCTAATGAGCTTTTACTAATGAAACTTTTTAAATCTTCCGCCAGAGCGTGCTACGAAATTTTTATAAATCTAACAAAAAATTAAAATTGACGTCTGCACTTCTCGTAGCTGTAGGCTATATAGGCTTTACTTACGTGGTGAATTTTATAATTTAAGATAAACAAAAATAAATAAAATACAGCAAAAACGATGCATAAACGCTCGTATCTTTTGATAATATTGATTTAAAAGCTTAATTTTTAGGTTCTCCAGGGGACTATAGACTGGATAGGAATGTGTGATATGAATTTCAGCTTAATAACTTATACTATCTTTAAAATGATCATGATAGATAGACAGACAGACAAGCAGACAGATGGACAGCAAAGTAATCCTGTTTGAGGCACGGAACTCTAAAAATAACAAAAATAAATCGTACATTCTACCAATTCTATATTCTTATATTGATATACTGTCATTCAAATGAGCACCTGTGAAGGAATAGATAAATGTGTTTCCTCAAAGATTATTTATATACATATATACATATAGATGTAAGTATATATGTATATACATATATACCAAACATGTTTTTCATCTATAGCTTTACCTGCTTTTCTATTAAAAACGTAACTCAGCCAAATAAAATGGTAGAATTCACAACACAAAACGATATATGTTCGCGTAACTTATTTTAAGAAAGAAACAGGAAATATGTGAAGATAATATAAGAAAAAATCAAAATACAACGATATAATATTATAAATATTATAAATATCAGCTTCGCGCTGTATCCCGCACACCGCAGGGTAGGCAAGGTATACACATTGAAGCTAAAAAAAATATTAAATGACTTCAAATATGAATTTTATTGATCAGTTAATACTTTTTCCAGCCAAATTCATATTGTTTTGATGACAATTTTCTTGTTCAAATACTAACACTGAAAGAAATATTTATTTTTCTGATTACAAAAAATATTTTTGGTACTCTGATAAAATATAGTACTTAAAGTAGGCGAAGTAATACATCGTTTGACAGAGAATTTGGAGGAATTTCAGTTATTTTGTGAACTTATAATGAAGACTTAACTTCTAGTTCAAAAAAATAGAGTAAAATGTAAAATAAAATAAAGTAGTGTCAGTAGAAACTTCATATCATAAAAAACATTAAATAAAGGTTAATATTTTATACCTCTGTGTATACAGCGTCTGTGCATATAATATTAAACGACTATCAGTTCGAAATCGACGCGTACCAAAATTCATTTGACAAGTAATCCAATTAAATGTTTTTGTGAACATCACTCAATTATACGACCATTTATTCTGTGAAAACACCCAAAACCTGAATATCATATTTTTTTCTTATGAAGAAAAGTTTTAATTAATACTAAAAAACTGAAAACGTCTAGACTTTGATGTAGTGATGTCAAAGTGCATTGTCAAATTTTAATGTTTATTTCAATTTAAAATTTATTTTAAATGTATTATTAAATTAGAAAAGAAAACCCACACCAGTTCGATACCCATCTACAGATGGTAATGGGGTAAACCAGTTTAGTTCTTTAGTTTTAGCCTTTCAAACAAGCCAGTTGACCGCATTTCGCTTCGTCTTATGTTAGCTTGTATAGAAAACACATAAAGACCATAAATTAATTGTGTATCTGGACAATGACAATTTACGAATTTATTGTGGGTTATATAAGAATATTATAGCTTCCTACGAGAACCTGGAGTTTTACATTAGATATTCTAGACATTTAATATTCTAACTTTGTCAGAAAGTGCTCATCACGCTTCTACACAAGTGATTTTAAGTCTCTTCGCTTTTCTTGTTACAGGACGAAAGCGGGCGTAGTGGGATTTGACCACTAAAGAGGTGGATTCAAATCCCGCTACGTTAATTTTTGTTTACGTTTCCTAAATAAGTATTTCTCTTTCCTAAGTATAGTAATATACTTTAAAAAGTTAAAAATGCAAACAAAAAAAACTTTCATCGAAATCCATCCAATAGTGTTTGTGTGAATCGTGAACATTAGGCAGCCAGAAAAAAAACAAAAATAACAAAAATCTTATTTTTGGATTATACGGCTCGCAAAAAACCCGTGATTTTTTTTTAATATTTTCAGCATGTACAGATTTGAATATTTATAAATATAGTAAAACTTTAACTTCCCAAAGAGTTGTGTTTGTGGTTGTGGGTTCGATTCCTACTCTAGGAAACATTTACAGTTACACGCCTGTACGCCTGGCCTCACATATTTTATGTTTACAGATTCCATAGATAATTCGAGCTTTACGTTTCTAGCGAAATGCGAAATTCTTTAAGTTTATTTGTTTTAAGTTAAATGACGTACCCGGCACAGCATAAACGAGGATAAAACTGAAAGCTCCAAAAAGCTCCTTCCTTATCGAATCTGGCCACTTCTCTGTGCAGAACTCGATGCGATTTTCCACCCATACCTGTAAAAATATATTTTTAGATGAACGATCTTATTTTAACTTCTTTTTTCCTATAGATACATAAAATAATTTAACTAAAAAACTATTTACTGTTAAAAAAACATAGTAATAGAATATGAATCTGTCTTAAAAAAATTGGCCATAGTCGTAATGGCACATTTGCTTACTGTGAACGTATCGGTTGTAGGTTCGATTTATGCTCAGGGGAATGAATTATTTCTGTTTGTCCGCTTTGTTTACAAGACAAAAAGCAATTAGGGAGACCGCACCATGCGCTGCTTAATATTTGAATTGTTCCCATAGATTATTACAAATATACAAACTTAGTATTCACACAGACACAAACATAATACAAAAGTGTATGTCAATCAAAAATATAAATCACAACTGTATTATGGTCTGTATGAGTTATTTTCCGTTTAAAAACTAACTAGAAGATTAAATAATCAATTTTACGTTAAGGCTTGTATTATTACAGTCGTTGATGTGTAAATATAAAGTATGACTCAGGCTTAATTGAATCTGTCATGTTGAGATGTTAGTTACAATATCGCTTAATAATAGTTTGTGTAAGATAATTGTCAATGTTAGTGTAATTTACAGAATATAAAATAATAATACACACATTATTATTAATAAAATATTAATTGAATGGCTATATAAAGGAAAGTTTTTGATAGATTGAGTCACCTAAGCTAGGTTTACCCCTGAGCATATAGCTCCTCCCACTCCTTTTCCGTATTTCCCCAGTCTCAACGGACGCAACCACTGAGAGTTGGTACACCCCACTGATGCGCCCATAGCTGTGGATGGAGATTTACCACCACAGTCAGAGGGCCCAGCCCTGAAACTTTTCCCCACCTCCCCTTGCGGGAAGCTGAGAGCAGAATTTCTCAAAAAAAAAGGTTGAGTCATTACGTCGTTGTTTTGTATCTCGTAAGGTGTAAAATTATCACAATATTTAATTATAAAGTGTTATACAGAAAACAGTGTAATGTGTGAGCAACGTGTATATGTTCAATACAATATATAAACAACAAAAAATTGTTGTAATTAAGTGTTATCTTTTTTATACTCCTGACATTTTGATATTTGCTTATTACACGTGCCGCAGATAACCATTAATATTTGTGTTGTGTCATGATAAGCATGAAGTTAGATATCCCTTTTTTATCTTTACATTGTATTCCGCATATAATAACAAAGTAGGCAGAGGGAATTTAGTGTCGAGACACTCTGCTTCCGACGCGCCGCCCATTTTCCAAGACATTGTGTATGGCAGAACTCAATGCTGTGCTTTGTCTTACTACTAGAATAAGGAAATGTAAATAGTTAATTCCCTAGATTAGGAAATGAATGTACGACCGTCACGTTTAAGAACTATTATTTTTTTAATGGATTAACATACTCATTGGTTTTTTTTGTATGTATCTATATAGAACATAGATACCTACAAAAAAATCTAATTTTTTCAGTTTCTAATATTTTCGTAGATGGTAAGAAGATATAACTTTTACATTAAAAAAGTTTGGCAAAATCAATTAAAGATTTTCAAAGTTTATTTGACTATCATTGTTAGAAAGTCAATAACTTTCTATTGAAAGCTGGAGATTAAAGAGCGCTCGTGTTTTTAACAGACATTTTTAATTCTCAGTCCAGGACATGAAATATTTAATATTTTCATTTCTACCAGAAACCGAATGTTAAGAAACACTGTTCTGATTAAGGTTCGTTCTTCACTTTCGTTCCTTACTATCCGCTGAATTCTGGATTCATTGCATGTTGAGTGACGGAACTCAACACCGCGCTTTCACCTCGTTACCAGAGTGAAGAAATAAAATATTAAATATTTCATTTTCTCGAGTGGGAATCGAACACACAACCTGACGCATTTACAGTCGCTCGCTTGTACCTCCGCGTTACGTTTGGCCACTTAATTCCGAAAATTAAATTAATAGATAATATTGAAATCGGTTTCATTTGCTAGCTCTGGTCTATAAACATGCAATATCTCGAAATTGGGAGAAAATCGAATAATAAAGAGTATTGACCGCAAACCGTGAAGCTGCAAGAGGCAAAGATGAATGCCATGAAGATGTCAAAATTCAGTAGAAGGTTACAGATACAATATTCATATGAATTTGAAATAGGCTTTTACGTTGACATTATTTCGTCTGCGGTTGGCATGCGGTCACTTTCCTGCCCGTTGGTTCAGGTTAGTTCACGCTGTACATATAAAATAGCCTACTTTTTTATAAAAGCAATATTCCACACCGAGGGAACAGTATGAAAATGGCGTAGTTGTTTATTATAACCTAATAAACCTAAATAATATACCTTTTGTAAGTACAATAATTTTGTTTTTTTTGATCTGGTTACATCACGGCGTTGAGTTCCGCCATGTAACATTACTGCTAGTAATGCCTCGAAAAGAACATTGTGTGTCTTACATAGTAATTTATACACTCAGATGCTTGTGCATGTTGTGAAGATAATAAATAAAATTAAATATCGTAGTCCCATTTATTGCCTAATAGTTAATTAAAAAGAAAGAGGGTTGTATTATGTATAGGGATGTTATATACAAGGTTATAATTACGATATAGCCTTGAGCAGACGTTGCTTAGAAATGCTCGAACATTATTTTTTTTCTTTTTTATTTCATCTTCATTTATCACGCTTTAAAAACATCGAATAGTAACTTTGTAACTACATCTTTAATAATAAGAAGAATAAGAATAAAAAAAATCGCAATTATGCAATTATATGTATAGTAGATCTGGTCTGATGATGGAGCTAGGACCTGAATAGTGGATCTTTTTAAAGATTAAAAGTAAATTATTCGAGTTAAGGCTTACACATTTTGATGCTAAATTCCCTACCCATATCTATGCCCCCATGGCGCCTTCATACTTTTAATATGACTGTCCCTCAGTACCATAGATGCCGTGTTCTCGGATACAATGAAGGTCTCCCGCTACCACGTAAGTCTTGGCGGATGGAGCTACAAATGTATATATTTCAGTCGACTAAGATAAATTGCATCATTGATTTGAATTGAATTGCAATGTAGATCTGAGTTATAATCAATATATCTATAACAATTTACTTTTTAAGTGCACGACTCAGAGAAAACTTAATATAAAAACAAATTACGCTTAGTTTTTCGCCAAATTTGAGACATTGCCGTTTGAGTTTCGTAGTTCAACGCCGCCGCGTATTGTCATGCCAAAGCAGGCAAAATATTTCATAAGACAGTAAGACATTGAACCCCCCAACCACCACATTAACAGACACATGCTCAGACGTCTCAAATAAACTTCTAGTCTATTTTTATATATTCATTATCACTTTACACGCTCAAGCTGTTCAAACAAAGAAAGATTCGCCGAGTTGGATAAATGGTTATTTGAAACTGGAGTTTGGTTGAATTGTCTTTGAGAATCGTATTATATTGCGTTGTAATAGTAATTATTATTTAAAAGGTACTCTGTATTTGTACGTTACATATAGGGGATAAGTACTAGGTTCCCAGGTTCCCTGTATCTACCCTGCTGTGCACCATGCGGATACATCATAAAGCTTTAAAAACATAATTTTCTAAGGTATATAATAAATAACAATATTTTTTTAAATTTACTGATCGTCGTGGTGCAAGGACTGTAAACGCGGGGGTTTATGGTGCAATTTCCATTGGGGACAAAATAGTTTTCTTTTCCTCACTTTAGTAACAAGAAAAGGCGGAGTATCGAGTTCCGCAACAACGACATGTAAGTCGGATAGATAGAGGGAATCTGATATCATATCATTGTGTCTTTAATGGTGGGACTTGACGCTGTACGACAAGGCAGAGATGAACAGTAAAAATATTTTAAATATAATCCAAGGTCAGTTGTAACTCTGGGGCACCAGCATATTTGATATTTTCATTTCCTCGCTATGATAACGAGGCAAAGCGCGACGTTGAGTTCCGCCACTCAACGCAGCACCCATCCTGCTATAAAAGTATTTAATAAAAACAGGATGTTTTTTAAAATATGGTAAATGTTACCAATAAACATTACAGTTAGTTGCTGGAAATGGGCAACGAAAATGAAAATATTGAAAAAAATCTACAATTTTAATGGCAAATCGCAAAAAATAACAAAAAAATTCTTCGAAATACCAATCAGATTATTTTATTTCTAGGCAATATCTATATAAGTACCTGAAGTATTTGATAAGGCTTAAAATAGATTCTCTATTTGTTACTAATTATATGTAACAATCAAGAATACAGCTAGCTTAAGAGCTAGAGAAAGAACTCAATTTCTAAGAAAGCGTATACAAAACAATATTCTTAAATATGTATTTTCAAAAGTTATCTACATTTGGTGGAATGTCGGGAACGGAAATGGTCTTAATGGGAACCGAGTCTCTTAACACTAAGTTCCCCTGCCTAATTATTTTGACGTTAAAAAAATATATTTAACTTATTTTGAATAACATTATTTAATTTTACCGTTATCCGCGAAAAGAAGGATCAAATTTTAAAACAAACCAATCTCTCTGCCGATAGGCAGACTATGGACAGTATAAAGGTTGAAACTAAAAAAAAAAAACTAGTAATAATGTTGACATAATATTTATCCATTATTTATCTATCTATCTCACTATGATATCTTAAAACGTAAATATGAACATCAGGTGTGCGTAATTTCCTCTACTCGAGCTGTCTCGCAATTCGACAGTATATAGTTGTTTCCGCAGTTGAAGGTATATTGCAGAGCTTTACTTATAATATAAAGGACGAGACCGGAGGTAGGAGGTTGAGGTCGTCGTCGAGCAAGGTTACGCGACAGGTTGTGGGTTTCATTTCCAGTCGAGGAAACGGAATATATTATATTTTGATTTCTTCGCTAACTTAAGCGGAATTGTCTTAAACTGTATTGTCTTAATATGTGCTATACAGTATTAAGCTAAAGAAAATTGTATTTATAAAGACGAGTTGTAGCAACTTCGTTTGAAGGAAGTAGAAAAAGTAAAACCAAAGTGTCTTACGTTCCTTGGGGAATTTCGGTGATTTTTAGTGCTCCATTACACTCCTTGAGGAGTGTTACTGATATATTTTAAGCAAAAAAATAATCTGTTTCATTAAAAAGCTCAAATTTAAATTTGAAAATAGGCCCCCCTTTTACTTTTACACGAAAATGCTATTGCTGAGTTTTGTAATGGGATTTCATTAAGTTTGACGTGAACTTATACTTATATAAGTATAGGTATATAAAATATAAAATCTAGGTAATACAAATGTTTGCATTACCTAGATTTTATTTTTTCTATTTAAGTTGTATTTGACGACGACAATTGTGGGTTCGATTCTTATTCCGGGGAATGTTTTTAACACAAGACGAATTTCTTGTTAAACTTATAAAATATGAAATTACACTATATACTCGTATTTTAATTACAAAACAGGAATCTGAGTGTTAGTAAATGTAATTAGTATAACACCCGTTACTCTCAATAAAGTGATTGTATATCATAAATTACATTATAACATTATTATAGGTTCTAATAGTCTTAAATATTATAGAACTATGGCTTTATACGAATCTCCGCAAGATATGGGCAATTACTAATATTATTATATTAATAGAAAATTGGCACATATAGTAGCACTGAACCTGCGAGCGAAAAGCGAGATCGAAATCCTTTTCCTTTTTAAAGTATAACCTTATAAATGTCTAATACATTATTATTTTAATAAGATATGCAAAAAAGCTTACCCATTAAGTCCAAATTTAATTATTTAGATTACAAAAGTTACTTAAGAAGTCATTTTAAAAAAGGCAAAGTAATGGTAAGACACTCCATTGTCTTTGCAATTTTTATCGCGGAACGGAACTCAACACTGCGCTTTGTATTGTCACCAAAGCGAATAAATATAAATAAATTGTACCCTCAAATAGGGATCGAATCCACAGCCTTGGTGTTTGCAGTCGGTCGATGTGGCGTTGCCCAACAACAGTCTCAACGACGAAATATTAAAAATTTATAACCTCAAAAAATTCTCGCATGAATTTAAAAATAAAAATATTTCAATACATTAATATGAGAATTATAATAAAATTGATGTGTTTGAAGTGACATGATTGATACGGCCTATTTTTTCCTTAGCTTATAAAGAAAAAAAATTGGATGTAAAGGATAATAGGTATCTACATAATATTTATCACATCAAAAGTGATAAGGCGGGTAGGAAAAATTGAAAAACATCTATTACTGAACAAGTAAATGAAAAATTATATTACGTATATTTTCTTCACCTGAATTTGTGATGCTGTGTATTGGAGTTATGGAACTCAACGCCGCGCTTCATTTGTTTCAGGGGGGAAATGAGAAGTCAGATAAAATCTATAAAAAAAAACAATTATAATTTATATAACATGAAGCAAAGCGTGCGTGGCGTGACTTTTCTTCCCATTTTTGAAAATAATGTTTATATATTTCTTTCCAACTGTAGAAGACAAAATGTATTGTGGCTGTGTAGTTAATATCTCAAATTTTTGGGAGAGCGACTGGATCGGTATTGGTTGAGCAAGTCCCACTCATACTTGACGTGTTATTACTGCATTTTTTTCAGTAATAAAACATACTATGTATTTTTTTCTTTCCTGTCTTTTTTTGCAAATCTTTAATTTAATGCAACAGTTCAGATGTTAAAGAAGCTGCTAAGCTATCTCGGACTACTTTGTATGTGGCTGTGCCCGAATTGTGTATAATTTAGATGTTTATTATTTACTGATTCCAAGGTAATAAGCTAAATACATTTCGATTGATCGAAACATTAGGTTAAAGATCATAATATATAAAAATATACCTACATATAATTATTTCACTCGGTATTAACAGTATTTATTCGGTATTTATTAACATTAAATGCAAAGATAGCGTTGTCAACTAGCGACCCGCCCGCAGCTCGTCCACTTAATTTTCCTATACTTGCAGCGCACTTATAATAACAATTTCAGTATATCAATGTTTAATATCTAAGGTTACATTAACGCAATATCCACAAGTATTATTGATTGTTAAAAAATATAATTTATACTGATATACATTGTGATGGAACAAAAGAATATTTGTAAGAAGACTGTAACTGTATAACAAACTAGCTTATAGCTGTAGCTTCACCCGCGTTGTTCAATGAAAATAGCTAAGAGTTATAACCCAAACGCGGTTTCGCCCGCTTCAGCTTGCTAGTATATTATAGCCAAATTATACAAAATCTATACATAAATTACAGCTTATGTATAACTCTCGTATATGAGCAGTATTACTATATTCATTTAAATCTGTTCAGTTATTTTTGCGTGAAAGTGAAAGTTGGTGATGATCTATGTTTGTCCCAAACATAGATCATCACCGACTTTGATATTTATAATACTAGTAGGATAAGGTGACACATGACACATTCTTAGTGCAAGAGGTCTGACTCTGACCGCAGTTACAGTAAATTAAATCTGAACAATAAGAGTATATAAGATTAAAGTGATATAGTATAGCCGACAGCATTCCTTAATAAACGAATTTCGATCCGAAACCATACTTTCTAAGATGTTTCCGCTCAACCAAACGAACTCTTCAGGTTTTTTAATATGAGCACGAATATCTTTAGCTTAACGCTTTATCCCACAGCTTCCCCTATTCCCTCTGCGTAGGCAGAGGGAATAGGGGAAGCTGGTGTTAAAACACTCCGTTTCCCTTAAGACACTTTCGATCCCCATTTGCCGCCAAATCTGCGCCTACGCCACAAATGCCTCAATTAGATATAGATAAGTACCTAAAACAATAAATTTTACCCCAACTTAAGTAGTGACTTATAAATTTATGCTCGTATATTAAAATCTGACTTTAATTTCTCACTAGACTAAATAGAAATGTGAGAATTTTCGAATATATACAGGTGTATATTTAACTATGAAATAAAACAATATAGTTGCATAGACTCAGTTCATTAGGAATATCAAATAACAATTGAAATTTTATTTAAGAGTTGAACGGCCGCGATCTCAATTAGTGCAGGGTGAATGAAAATATAACTTGATTTAGTCTTGTGAAATAATTTCAATCTGTACAAAGAAACGATTAATGTTGTAAAAGGAGTAGTATTTATATATATTTTTTTAAGCTTCACGCTGTATCCCGCACTCAGCAGGGTAGGCAGAGGGAAACCTAGGGACTTAGCGTAACGACACTTCGTTCCGGTTAAGAGAGTTCTGTTCCTTACTTTTCGATTAAAATGAAAATATCATTTCCTTGAGAGGGAATCAAACCAATCAATATCTTGAGAGGGAATCAATGTTTACAATCGTACACGTGTCTTTGTGCCATGACTTTACACATTATAACTTTTTTGTTTTTTATTGTTATAACTCTAATATCAGTTGAAGAATATCAGTTGAATAAATGTTCAGTTGAATGAAGAATGTTATGTGCCGTGTGATCCCGGCCTAGAATAGGATCATC
>DWAO01004358.1:0-12914 GCA_018230605.1 Heliconius congener
TAAATATTTCATCTCCTCGATTGGGGATCGAACCCACAACCAGTCGGTTTTACAGCCACATTTCATGCCGCTGCGCCACGACTGGCCTCTATTCCTCAGTATTTTCTTTAAATATATTATTTTTTCTTTTTTCTGCTCCTCGACAGCCTTTTTATTTAATTTTTATTTGAAATAAGGTTATTATTACCTTCATTTATATAAAAATGAATGTCGTATAGAATGAAAAATGAAGGAGAAGCAACAGGAAAAAAAATGTATTCATAATATAGAGAGGAGCTTTCCGTGAAGACACTGGCCAATTGTAATTTTAATATATAAATATTAAAATAGTACAAAAGACGAAAGAAAAACGTTTATGCTATTTAGATCACAGCAATGAAGGAACGTAGTATAATATAGTTACAAGTATTATCTTCATGGAAACCACTTTTGCTTCATATTTTTTTTATTCTGTTTAGCTTCACGTTGAATCCTGTACATCTCAGGGTAGGCAGAAGGAAGATGGGAATCTAATTTAAAATAATCCGTTCCCCGTTTAAAATTCTATAGAAATTGCGTCTTCAGTGGAACGGAACTCAACGCAGCGCTTTGTCTAATTACCAGAGCGCGAAAATGAAAATATTATAATGAATATTTCATTTGTTCGATTGGAAATCGAAACCATAAACTGTAGAACATCCACTCTGCATACCTTGCTGCGTATGAGATGCAGCGTTGTTTTTATTAATCATAATGCAATGAAGGAACAATTAAAAGATAAAAGGAATGTGAACGAAATGAAGGAATAGTTAAAGGAATAAACATTTTGTTTATACAAATATATTTTCTTTATAACATAAGTAACTATTCGAGCTTATAAAATGCAAAGGATTATTTCGAATACATATTATATTGCCATCAATACATAAAACCACATATAAAATATGTAGGCACTAGTACCTACCGTAAAACATTTTGATTCAATAAACCGTAGAAAAATGTGTAGAAAATATTTATATATATATTTTTTTACTATTTACGTTCAGCCTAGACCTTTAGTTACGCGATTTCGATTCCATACTAGTACTACACTACTTTGGAACTATCGGAAAATTTGATATTACTGGGGTTATATTATTCTATCTCATCTTCTTCTTGGTAAATAGACTTCGTATTGCATGTAAGGTTTTTCGTAAAATATATGTAGACTTTCTAATATGTTGTAGTAGCTACATGTTTAACGTGCTTGACGTTAGTAGTGATTGTGGGTTCAAATACCGTCATCTTTATTCATTCATAATTAAATTTTATTTAAGATTAATCGTTTAGGAGTGAATGTGTGTGGCATTGAACTTCGCCAGCAAAACTTTTAATAAGAAACAGTTTCCCACTGTATCCCTTATACAGTCAGAGGGATCCTAGTGTCAAGACACTCCGTTTACCACTTTCCGCCGAATTTTTGTGATAAGTAAATAGTGTAATATCACTATGCTCTCTTTTTCTATTTGTAGTATATGCATTTATTTAAAAGCTCATTTTTCATAAAAAATGGTATCTGATACTATATCATAGCAGTTTGCATTGTGGACACAAAAAAAATTAAAGCAAATCGCTTAAAAAAATCTTTTAAACTACCCAGCCGTTTTGCATCTTCAGGACCAATTCATGTGTTTTGTGAACTAAACTCAAATACGACATATTAAATATTCAAATACAAAATATCGAACTCATGACTTCGACTTAAGCAATGTGTACCTACATACCGCAACCACTGAACCAACAGTCAACTACATTAAATATTAAAAATGGAAATTGGTCAGCTCATTTAAGGGTTAAATATTTGATCGATAATGCAACTACAGTACTCTCATTACATATTGAATATATATATGTAGGTACATAATATGTACACGAATCTCAATATTCAAGAGTTAAGGCAGAAGATCGTGCAATAAAAATCATTTATCATCTTTTTTTTATTTCTTCGCTCTAAAGTAAGTTTCTACTATAAAATAAAATAAAAGGTGAATGAGAGTTTTTTTTTTTAATTTGACGATATGTCATTGCTATAATTTAAAGTATGAAAAATATTCAAAATAAATCAAATCAATAAAGAAATTGTATAGATTCTATTTTTTTATTTAGTTCTTACGTAAAATAATTACAAATTATTTAAATTTAACAGATACTTAACTCGCTCTGGATTTAAAATTTTATCAATAGGAGTGGTTCTTATGAGGTATTTGGTAAATTATTTTTCCATTTAAATTTAAATGAAATAATATATGAAATACGGCAGTGGTAGCGGGTACTACAGCACGGTAGGCGGAGCGCTATGACGCATGGTCGCACCCCGAATGCGCTTGCCGAGCCTTCGCTGGGATATACTGGAGCTGGATATGACTGTAGAAAAAATGTATTAATTTTTCATTTATTAATTTCAGAACACTTACGTTTACTATTATGAGTTAGGCCAGTCGTGAGGCAGGGCACTAGTGTCTGAGTGCCTGACTGTAAACGTGACAGGTCGTAAGGTCGAGTCCCATTCCAGGAAACGAAATATTTTTTTTGTTCTGGTGTCGAAGCAAGGCGGAATGCTTTGAAATGCGGAATGATTGAGCCGAGTGTGCCGTGCCCACCCCAGAATAGTCAGTCTGGTGCCCACCCTAGAAATATAATTATATAATAAAATTAACATAAATTATATAATAAAATTTATCCCGAAAACTTTAAAAACAACAATTGTATGAACATGTCTGTACAAAGCTAAGGTCCAGGAGTCCAGGGTCGCTAGAAAATATCTCTGGATACGCTAATGCTCACAACCATCGCTCTTACCGTTTTACCGTGTGTAAGATGCTGTTCCATCGCGCTTCGATGACCAAAAATTTATATTTTATAGTAAAAAATATTTGAAGATTATCTTTTCTGACTGTTCCAGCTAAAGTCTGCAGTGGTATTGTCAGAGGCCCCACACACTGCTAATTGCGTACACGATAGTTGATGTCACTACATATTTACCTTCTTACTGTTGTACGTTTCCTACTCGAGAATAACGAAGCTATGAGAGTGTTTCATTATTCTATTAAGTTTTTTTTGGAAACGTCATTACGGTTTTGATTAAAAACAATAAAAATGTGTCAAAACTGAACGTGAAGTGGTTGTGGGTTCAATATACACTCGGATTAAATTGTATGTCAGAAACTTATGTTCCTGTTTCTCTAGGCCAGTCGTGGCGCAGGGCCGTGCGACTGTAAACACGGTAAATTGTGCGTTCGATTCCCACTCGAGGAAATGAAACGTGTAATATATCTTCGCTGGTAACGAGATAAAGCGCGGCGTTGATTTACGCCAGTCAATGTGTAATGCATCCAGAATTCAGCGAAAAGAATTGCAAGGTTCCTAAACAAATATTGGTCTAATCTGAATAATCAAGGAGAGCGTATAAAATTGAAAAAAAATATAATTTAAAAATATTTCTATGTATTTTTTATAATTTTGATTTCCATCAACTTACAATACTATTCAATATTTTAAGTATAGTATGAAATGTCTGATAAAATTATTTTAGAAATGCTAAAATGATTTAAAGTACGACATATTTTATGTTCCACAATCGTGTTCCATATAATCGTGTGGAATTGATCGTGTCTATTGGTTTCGAGGTTTATTTTCACTGGTATTATTCCAGTTTAACTATCATTAGTACGTATTTATATAAATAATATTTATACAAATTGAGGCCGTCGTGGCCCATCTGACTGTAACTACTACTACTATTACTAATGTTATAGTTGTGGATTCGATTCTAACTCGGGGGAATGACTTGTTTTCATGCCCTCGCTCAAGGTAACAAGCCAAAGCGCATCGTTAAATTTCGCCACCCAATAAGCAATGTCTCGAAAATTATACGGAAAGTAAAAATCTTTAGATTGTTATAAAATTCATTAATTTTAGATGCCTCGTTTTTAAAAGATAGGAGATTCTTCTGAAGAAGTAAGAAGAGAATAATGTTCTCCATTATCAACTTAAAGAATTTGTACAACGATTTAAAAATATATACTCTGCTTAAGGACTATTAATATTAATCAAACAAAAAAACTTACGACAGGCGTTTTTATATATCTTACTTTCGTTTATAACAAGAATATCAATTATGTCTGAAATTCGGATAAAACAAATGATCCTTTCCAAGAATATTTTTTAATATCATCATACGTTTTATATAATAGGTACATACAATCTAAATATTGTTATTCTTTAATATGAAGGTAATCACTGCTGTAGGTAGAGTGGCTGACGATCACGGTATGACTATATATTTACGGTACTTTATATTATTTATATGGTACTTATATATTTATTTTTTCAGTTTCACGCTGTACCAATACCCTGCTGGTACGGAGAAAACCTTGTGTTAAAGCACTTCACTTCCCACTTTTCTTCGATTTCTGGATGCGTATTGACTGGCGGAACTTAACGCCGCACTTTATTTCGACACTAGAGGGAAGATAATTAAAATATCAGATATTTCATTTCCACGAGTAGTAATCGTACTCACTATCTGTCGCGTTTACAGTCACACGCACGTGCCTCTGCACCACGGCCGGCCTCTATATATTAACGAAGTGTAATTCTACTTTTTAGAAAACGTATAAAAAAAAATACGTAGTGGAATTTGAACACCCGCCCCTTGGAAACTGTCCAAGCTCTCTGACTAACAAATTGTGTGTTTACTAAAAAGAAAACAGTTGAACAGACTGTACCTGACACTGTCCTTCTTTTAACATATGTTGTAGCACAATGGTTGTTGGTTCCATTCGGGGTAATGATTTTTTTTCAAATCCCCTTTCTGCTAAAAGATATGGAGCGGCGTAGACTACTATCACTTAAGAAGTCGCGAAAATGCGACGGAAAACGGGAAACGGAGTGTCTTTATATTTTCATTCTTTTTATGAAGCAGTCTGTGTTACATCAGCAAAATAAAAATTGTCTTATAAAGTAGTATTATTATATTGAGACCAGTCGTGGCGCAGGGGCACAAAGTGTGACTGTAAAACCGATGTGTGATGTGTTCGATCCCCACTCGACTAGATTAAATAATAATCTGTATATAAACTATTACTGAAATTATTGCGGCGAAATTAATAAATGTCTGTACAAGTAAACTTGTACAAGCGATGGTTCTAGGTTTAATTTCGTTTGAAGGAATTTGTAATTTTAATTATTTTCATTGCCCGCTCCGATTAGACAAAGTGAAAACGTGGTTAACATTCGTCATCACGATATGGCTGTGAGTGAGATATTATGTATATCCAAAAACTATGTTTATAAAAAGATATATAAGTCAAGTTATTGAAAATTTCGCAAAAATGAATTATTTTAGCTCTCTAGTTTATTAATTTATAAAAATACGTTCTACATTTTTTATTTTTCGAGTAAGTTTAGTAAGTCTTATTTAAAGACTATAAGAGAAACTGATATCGATTGGAAAAGGCGTCTATACAAATGTTTTAATATTATGCCAGTCACCAAAATATTGTCAATAACATCCTCCCCCTGGACTAATTAAATTATCAAATATAAGCCCAATATTGAGCGCCTTAAGGATCTGTTTGGCTCATTTGTATGTTTTATTTATAAGAAATTTTCCACCCCCCGTTTGAACACCGTAATCCTCCGGGGGTTTCTCCTGAGTCACGTAGAATCCCAAATATTGTATTTGAACCACTCAACCTAATATTGTTATAATTTTGTTTCTTTTCACTGAAATTTTATCCAAAGGTACTTTTGTTTTAAAAGCTACCCGCATTTATATATAATTTTTCCATACGTAAATGATCATCCAATCATTTCAATTGCAACTAGACGACTGTAGCGCCATTGTGATTGATTGGGAGACAAAGCAATTAATGATTATACATCATCAGCATCATCAGCGTCATTGGCCGCACAAAGCTCGTTTGGACGATAATAACAAATAAACAATAGTTGCAGCGGCATGGCGCGTTCCTCGTGCACGCTCACATGCACACAACGTGCACACACGCGAACCAATTCAACTTTCCCAATACGAAAATAGAGCGCACCCACACACACGCGAGTCCCGGGGATTTACCCACACAGGCGGAGGCTGCGGCGGTGTGCGTCGCGCTACGTCACGCGACGGGGGCGGGGGCGCACGCACACCAGGGCGGGCAGGTTCCCCGGGCGTAGTACTAGAGACACATTGATCCACAGCGTCTGGCGGCATCGATTGTGCAGTTTCCTGCAACGCTGGTTGCCATGGCGACCGCCCACCTCTGCACCCGCCTTCCATTTAGAAACTTCAACACGGAAAATTCTTGTTTTCGATCTCGCTCTGGGACTTTCTTTCTTTTTTTTAATTACTTTTAGAGTTTTTATTCAAATAGATATTATATAATGGGGAATGTTCTGATGCTATTTTTAGAAGTGGTTTTAAGATTTTTTATTTTGTAGGTACGCCACATGTGCTGTAGACCTGTACCGCATAGAGATGTTAATTAAAAATGTATAATGTGTGTTCTTACCTTAACTATTTATAGTATGGCAGTAATTAAACATATTTAGATTTAATCTTTGTTGTTTATTTATAACAATTAATGAATTACCTAAAAAATATTAATACGTTAGTTTAGTACGTGTGTAGCTAAATACCGCCGTGGCGCAGGCTCCGCTTTGGTAACGAGGCAAAGTGCGGCGTCCAGTTCCACCGTGTTAATTAATTGGTAACCGATTGCCTTCATACTACGCTTTCTGGCTCCCACCCACCTAACGTGGGTGCTACGTGCGGGATAGAGCGTGAAACTTAAAAAAAAAAGAAAACAGATTAAATAATTATATTTTCCATTAACATCAGCACTAATCTGTCTGGGAACCCTCGTAGCATCAGCAAATCTCGAAAAGCCCCCTCGGAGCGCTAATCCGTCGCAGTGAGGCCCCACCGCGGTGGGCTTACGGCTAATTGTTACACAGCCTACTGTTTTCAGATTCCAATTGACATCCATTGCGCTTTATGCACTTTGTTAGTATCATTTGATTTATTTATTGTGAATTTTTGTAGGGGTGTTTTATATATTTTTTTATTATTATATTTGATAGTTATTAGTTTGTTTATTTATAATATTTTTAAAGTACTTTTTTTAGAAAACGTATTTAAAAAATTGAATGTGTAATGGCGGGGTTTGCCACGTCTCTTGGAAATTGTCTTAGAGTTCTGCTCTAAGCTATACGTATTTCAGAGTTTAGAGTGCTTGGATGATTTCCAAGAGGCGCGAATTCAAATTCGGTTATGATTTTTTTTAAAATTTTCTAAAGAAGCATATTTTGTTTAGACGGGGTTGGAACAGCAGTGGATGTATTAATTTCTTTTAGCAGAAAATGATGCACCAAAGAGTAATTTATTTTTTCTAACAAGTTAAAATTGTGGTAAAAACTTAAATATATAACAAAAAAGATTTTTTTGCTATATTTTGATTTAGGTTTATACCAGGAAATTATTATAAAGCCAGCTTACATATAAATGTGTTGAATAAAAAAAGCAATTTCACGCTTTTTTCCCACTCAGCAGTCTTGCCAGAGCGGAGAAATGAAATTAAATATTCACATTTGCCCTAATAGGATTAAAATGAAGCCACATCCACCTCGATCACCGTCAACGTTATCGCACTGCACCAGCGACCTCAACGTACACGAGTGCATACATAAATACATTTTCTTTAAATTTAACATATCGATATTGCATCCCATCCAATATACATTGCTTTTTTTAACTTTCATAGCGAATTTCTCACTGCAATATGCAAAATATCGAGTAAAGTGTTTCAGTACACACGTTCGTTACGCGCTACGACGCAAGACACGCCTTTATTTATCACCGGCTTCATCATGATGGGATATTCGTTCGTTTTATGGAGGCTTTTTATCCGTTTTTAGTTACTTTCAGTTTAACTTTACGTAGTGATTGGGGCCAACAGACTGCGTCTAACTGTAAATGCAGTTGTGAATTCGATTCCTATTCTGGAAATTGTGATGTAAATAATAATATAAATAACTTCATTACTGTGCGGAGATTAGACAATATTTAGTGATAGTTTACAGTAGAATTTGAACCGAAAAACATTTCTTTCACTCAAAGACATGAAACTGTTTCACGTTAATAATAGGAGCTTTTTAATTTTTTTTTCAGATTGCTTAGTTTAAAATAGCTTAAAAATGACAACAACAGCTCAACATCTAGGTAATAAAATCCTACTACTAAAAACATGACAATATTAGCTAAAACAATCATAATCCAGTGATAGTGATAAGAATTTTACCGGTATAAATTAGGTTAAAACAAATTTAATGCCACCACGCCCCACGTTTATATGCACGTTGAACGCTAGGTGAGCCCGAAGCCGCGCTGCGCTGTTATAATGAAAATTGCCCATAAACCTAAAATAGTATTATTACTTTATTATATATATATAAAAAACATTCGGAAATCAAAGATCAAAGATTTCTCATTTTATTTTTAAAAAAATATCCTTCTGGACCAGCGTATGAGAATAAAAGCGACGATTGTGTATTCGATTCACACTCACGTGATTTTTTTTTATTTTGCTTATCTTATAAGGAATAAAGTGTGATGTTGGTTTCCGCCACTGGATACACGGAGTGTCTTAGCACTAGGTTTTGTTTGCCTCCCCTATTATATGGGGAATAGAGCTATGTTACTTTAGCAAAAAATAAAAAGTTTGTCCATATAAATACATAGCTTTCATGTTAGCATTTATATAAGGAATAAATACGATATTAATCTTCATAGTTATTCCTGTTAAATGAAACTTGAACCCTTCATTTACGTCATAGGGCTATCTTAGAAAAAAATACCTATAACAGCGAACTTTAAATAGCACTATAGGTACGAAGCAAGCTAAGCTAGTTTAAAAAGCATGAATAATTTCCTTTTATAAAGTATAGCTTCACTGCGTACAAGAAAATTTTTATAAAAATTGTTTTTAAGTTATCGTTTTTGTTCTATTTTGTGTGTGTTATCTCATTTTTGTATGAGATTCGTATTAAATACAAATTTTATATGTAATCAAAAATAAACATAAATTACTTCACAGTAAATATTTTGGGTACTTTTTTAAATTTACTGCATACATATAGTAGTATTACTAATATAGCTTTCTCTTTTGTTTTATTGTTTTTGAACAATGGAAGTGAAAATTGTAAAAAATATGAGATTATAGAATTCAATGCAATCTTGAAACAAAATTTAGTTCAAAAAAATATTTAGGTGACAAATAATTTCAATATCTTTCGATCGGTTTAAGTTCTCACTTTTCTCTTTGAAGTTGGTTAAAAACTGCATATGAAGAATAATACAATGGTATTGATAGCGGTAGTAGGTATATATTTGTGAGTCCGAATCGTTCTTGGCCGGTTTTTTTATATCATATGACAGAATATTTTGCACCTGCTACCACAAAATAAGGTCGCTTAAAAAAGTAACGTATGATTTTTTCAACTGTTTTATAAATTAGTACAAACAAAACGGAAACAAAACCATATTTACTGGAGTAACTTTATAGAATTTTCTATCTAATATGAAGAAGTGGCGTAGTATTACACATGTAGCTGGAATGTTACCAATTCCTAAGATAAAACACATTGAACCCTTGTTTCAGCGCATTGCTACCTTCTCTGTTGTTCGTAGACGCCGACCACTATCTGGCTTGCGGCCAGGAGACATCATCCAGCATCACATACATCACTAGTAATGACGGTGGACGTATACTCGTATGTGAAAACTGTAAGTAAAGTTATATAATGTTTACTTTTAAATTGTAAACGTCAGTCGTGGCGTACGACCATGGGGATAAATACGCAACGGGTTGTGGGTTCGATTCCTACTTGAAAAAAATATCAAAAAATGTAATGTTTTTATTTTCACGCTGTGGTGAAGAGTTCCGCCACTCAGCACGCAATGCGTCTAGAGTTCAGCGTAAAGTGGGGGACGGAAATGTCTTAATGGGAACAGAATGGTTTAATACTAGGTTAACTATGTAAATGAAGGGTTCGTTCTGCATACACTGCCATGTGTGGAATACTCTGTGAAGCTTACTAAAAAAAAACACAAATAAAAATATTTTTTGTAAGTTAAGTTAAAAAGTAAGCATTACATAAAATATCTTAGCAGTACAAGGAAATTCAAAGTCATTTTAATAAATTATTTTTATTTCGTCAATACACATGCAGCGTTGAACTCCGCCATTCAATATGTAATGTCTCAAAAATTAAGCGGAAGGTGGGCACCGGAGAGTCTTAACACTAGTTTCCCGTTGTCTATCATACTAAATGCAGAATTCAATTAACAATTCCTTGTAAGACTGGAAAAGCACAGTGGTTTATGTCTCTGTTAGATGTTGTTGTCAATATTGTAATTTTATCATCAATGATAATAAGTTTGGGCCTGTTATAAATCTGTTATGAAACTGCTCAAAATATATCGAATTCATAACAAAAAATTACCAAGTGGCCTGACATAAGTTGACTTCTGCATGATGTAAGTATTACTACGAAAACCAGTTATACTTTTTTTGTTATTCCTAATTTTGGGAGACCAAAATTGTAGTCATCTTCATCCTCTTGAAATAAATATATGAAAACATTATACAGTTTGTTTTTTTTTTACGAAAAATAATATTTAATATCAAACACAGCAGAAGTGAATTAACTGGTATACGAACACTAATGCTGAAATAGCCTAATTCTAGTTCTACCTCTAGTAAAGTTTGACCGACATTGAAGTTATTACGAACAGTAACAAATTTACTAAATTTCAACTTAATATTTCATGTTATCAATTTAAAGGTAAAAACTAAAATACTATTTCAAAACTATGTCGATAAATTTCCAAAGAAATAAAAAATAGAATATATAAATGATATGGTGCTTGGCCATTCAACACGCAATGCCTCCAAAATTGGGCGGAAAAGTGGAATGAAAAAAAATGTCTTAATGGGGATACAAAATATTTTAAAACGAGGTTCCCACCCTCTGCTACGTGCGGGACGCAACGTCTAGTTAGAGAGAAAAAATGAGTAAATATTTTCAGCCGTGGCTTTCAAATAATCAAATTTTTTTTAACTCAGTTAAAAATTGAAATTTATACAATATATTTGACACATTGAAAAATATATTTAAAAAAGCATATTCCTGTTGATAACTAAGTTAGAAGGAACTGTCTACTGAAGTAAACTGATAGTATGTAAGTATAACAACGCCCGTGGCAGTTCACAACACGGTGCTAGTACCGGCGTGGTTGTACCTTACCTTACCTACCTCTACAGTATAACAGCTAAACGTGGGTGCAGCAAAGAGGAGTGAAAGAAAAATCAATGCAGTGGAAACGCGATTTCTATATACACGTTATATGTTCCTAGCTAATAGATTCTATAAGAAAATGTCATTAAAATTTGAAGAATCTATAATAAAGTACGACTAAACACATCGTTTATGTAATTACAGATATGCATGGCAAAATCCTCTCAAAATGTATGTTGGAGTGGTAATTGAACTCACTACTATTGTGCTTAACTTGACGGTTATCGGCTATACTATGATAAAAATAAAAAAAAGTAAATTCTATTCTTGAGGCCAGTCGTGGCACAGTGGCACGAAGTGTGACTGCAAAACCGACTGGTTGTGGGTTCGATACCCACTCGAAGAGATGAAATATTTACTTAAATTTATATTTCCATCCAGGAGTACACGTGGAACATGTACGTCTTGAGAATAAAAAATATAATTTTAACTTTTACCATATAGCGGGTAAATAATATTGTAATAATGAAACGTTTTTAAATATTTCCTTTTTAACTAAGCTTCAAAAAGTTCAATATATGTAATTTTTTTGCTCAAAATTTTATTCCAAACTAGCGAAAGAGAAATATTTTTAGAAAACGTAGCGTTATTTGAATGAAGCAAGAGTAGGGTTCGACTCTTTTAAATTGTAAGGTTCAAATTTCTATAAGTTTTCTAAAAGTATCATTTATTTATTAGTAAGCTTTTAATTTATATGTTTTTTAAAAAAATATGTGGGGAACGGAGTGTCTTAACACTAGGTCCCTCTGCCTGCTGTTAGCGGGATACAGCGTGAAGCTGGTTTATTTATTTAAAAAAAAATATATTGTGGATGTCGAATTCTCAAATATCAGTTTTACAATCAAACGTGCCACGACAGGTTCAAAAAATATTTAACCTACAAACTTTTAATGAAACACTTAAACTTTTGAATAAAACTCTTCAATTTCTCGATTTCTCGATCCCTTTTCGGTGTTCATTATGGATTGAAACTAGAATGTAAGGTAAATTGAACTACTCAATAAGTCGACGATTTTCGTTCAAATATGCAAAGTGAGGTTTTTTTATTTATATCAAATCTATTTAAATAATTAATAAGATGAATCATCATATCGTTCATTAATATTTTTTTTCCAAAATAGAAAAGTTACAAAAGTTGAAGTTGAGTCCGTCGTGACGCAGTGGCACAAAGGTATGACTGTAACGCGACGATTGTAGGTTCGATCCTCTAACGAAGATATAAATTATTATTTATTAATATTTTCCTTTCTTCGCTCTCGCACCGAGGCACACAGCCCAGCGTTAAGTTCTGCCACACAACGTAGTAATTTAATTTTAGATTTTGTTTAATTTTACAAAAGTTGACACTTTTGTGCGACTAACTTAAGTTACAACGATAATGAATTGTCTAGACATTTTTAAATTTTTTTATCACCATACAATTGTGTTAGTTTGAAACTTGGCTCCGAGTTTTAAAGAAACAACGTAAGTAAATCATGTATACATAATTTTATATATATATATATATATATATATATATATATATATATATATATATA
>DWAO01004359.1:0-12911 GCA_018230605.1 Heliconius congener
CTTCGGGCCGGTTTGTTGCGTCATCTAGTTACAACAAATATCTTTCTAATCTACACTTTATAGTACTAGTATTTTATAATAGAATACTTTCTTATTAAGTCTATGTAATTTGGGTTTATTTAATACGTCATGCTTGCCTTATAATATAAGGTAATAAAAATAGTTACAAGTTGAGCGCCGTTTTGATCTAGTACATGGTATATGGATAGTGGTATATGGTATGGTATATGGGTTCGGTTACTTCTCAGGGGTGCGGTATTATTCAAAACTATAACTGTTTTATTTTTGGTCTGAATAAATAAATCGTTGAGTTCTGTTATCGGAGGAGGAACATATTTTAATTAAAATTATTTAAAAATGGAGAAATGAGTGTCTTTATATCTTAGTTAAGAATGCGTAAGCAGCGTTTTTTTGATTTACGGAACAATAAACATTATAACTTATTAATATTTGTTTTACAGTTCTTTTTCTTTACGATGAATTCTGCACATAGTAAGGTAGGCAAAGAAAACCTGGGAACCTAGTGTTAGGAACTCAGTTTCTTGTTCTGTATTGTGGAGCCATTACGTGTTGAATGACGAAATAACTTGTTATCTTTAAATTTGTACTACCTTGTTAATTTTTGACTACTGTACCTACTAGAATGTATCCGTTAAAAAATATAGAAAATATTATGTAAAAAATATACTAACAAACCTAATCAGAGATTCATTATTTCACTGATTTTGGTAAAGGAAACGGATATAATCTTAATTTCCGATAAAATAGAAAGCTATCGTTTTTTCGAGAGAGAGAAAATGCTATAAAAGTTGTAAATTATATGTTTCTCAGAACCAATCAAGTATGAACGATTATGTATAATAATATTTTAATGTATGTATATTCATTCGGGCAGCGGTGGCACAGACACACAATATTATTTAAATTTTAAGTGTATGTGAGTGTCTTAACTGACTGATTTAATTTGATTTACTCATTTTTTTTGTTTACACTTATATCATTTACTATTTTTTGTCGGTTACTCTGTACAATTCAATAATAAAAATATCTAAAAGTTTATTATTACTATGCATATTAAAATTATTTCGTTATTCAACATTGAATCAACTTATTGCAAGTCTGCATTTTAAAAGAGCGCTTGAAAGTATCACCTATTGGCGAACTCAAATGAAATACTTAAAATTCTTTCATATTATATACAATATTTATAATTTAAAACGGTTAGTATTTTATGGCTTACAATTACATTATACAATATTAATTCATTACTATTTAGCTGTATGTAGCCGGGTAGACATAGGGAGTAGCCTTAAAACACTACGCTCCTCAGTTTCCGCTGAGTCTTGAGTCTTGGCGTATTGAGTGGCGGTGGCTTTGCCTCGACATCAGAGCAAAGAAATGAAAATATTAAATATATACTATAAAATATTATTTGAAAGAACCCAATTCTATGTAATATATTTTTTATGTGCATTAAATTAAAGTCTTTCAACATAGCAAAATGACAGTCATTCAGCTCAGAATAGGAGCGACTGTTGAGGTTGTTTATTTGGTACCACGTTAACTGCGCACGCATTGTAATTTTCTCTCACGAATTTCGGTGCGATTTTGAAACAAAGTTCTAGAAACTATCATATTCTAATGCAATTAACTATAATTTAAAAACTTTTCAAGAATAATAAATAACTATCGTCTTAATAATATTTTCTACACGCCATCTTAATGCATTGACATTTTGGTTACAGATTCGATTCCTTACATTTATTTACATTTCCCGAGTCTAATAACACAAGACACACATTGTTGGCTACTCAACTATTTGCAAGAGAAGGTCCAAATAGCTGTTTTATATAATCAATTTAATATGTTTTGTTTCTCTATTACAGGTAAGTACTACTCATCGATGAGCTATCAAGGTGAATCCCAGTCATCATGGTTTGAATAATGCAATTTATTTATAAGATTATCGCTAACAACATTTTCAACTATCTTCTTTTCTGAAAAAGAAGTTCCATATTCGTTAACTATTTTATTTTATTTTTAAATGTACCGTTACATAACGTGCGTACGTATAATAATAATTAACATGATATTGTAATCATTTTATAATTTATTATGTATTTTACCTACACAATACACAACCACAAAAAGCGATAAAATATTTTATTGATGTTTTAAATAATTATTTATACAGTTAGTTAAGGTTTCCGCAATTAACAAATGAAGAAAATTACGAGAATGCGGTCCGCATCGACATATCTTTATATAGCATTGCCGTATACCTCCTTACAAAACCATATATTTATGAGAAGTTGACGTCTGCATTCCATAGTAGAAATGTATATACGACCTTCATTAATCTTCAGGAAGTTATTTTAGGGAAAACAAAGTCATTATAACCAAGGACTGAGAGTCTGAGACTGATATTATAATAGGCTTTAAGCTTTTTATTACTGCATATGATATTCGTTATGTGTGAAAATAAACATAGATAATTTGATTTTATATTGACAAAAATAACGCTGTGTTTATTAAATGTTTAATCTTGTAAGCAATAAAAAATCGTTTTTTTGTCTTGTTTTTTTTCTTATCTTATTTTAAATGACATCGAAAATAATTAATTACTGTAAGAAATATACTCCTAGTACTGTGGAGATAGAGAATCCTGAAGGATAGTTAAAAATTTACTGAATTGAGACGTTTTTTTGTGTTAATATTGCAAAATTCCCGTGTTGCTCGTCATCTGAGTGTTTCATTATATCTACTTACACTCAACCTGTGCTTAAATAAATGAAAAGGAAAATATTTCATGTTAGTATGCTCATTTAGCGTACCTAAAGTTTCAAAAATACATGAAAAAAAAATTGCACCTGCTATTGCAAGGTACACAAAATATTCATATATACACACATCCATGTGTTCTTTTGTAGCGGACACCGTCCGGCCTTGGCGATATCCTTTCTAAAGCTTGATACCGCGGTCTCGTTCTAACCTTTCCAAGAATGTGCACTAACTCTGGGAGACTAAGATTGTATAAAAAATAACCTGTGCTTTACTCGTGTATGCTAAATGTTGACTACCTAGTTAATTAAAAATTATAACCAAATATGTACTTTTAACCAAAATATAGAGTAGGTTGTTTTAAGATATCATTTGATTTTGGCTAAGATGACTTTGAATTTGAAAAAACAAATAAAACACACACAATTTATATGTATTAAAAAATGTCAATACAATAATAGCCAAACTCAACTGTTGCATACATATTACCTGTATATAATTAAACATTCAATTTGTAACAATATCATAAGTTACGGATTTGATAGTATTTCCGGAATATTCAAGGTCAAAGCGTTCAATTACGAGTATATGTGTCATGCTTAATTATAGATAAAGAGAAGTATATAAAATTAAATTAACTCTATGGAAAATTGTCATAGCTTGGGCAAGTTTCAGTTTTTATTTAGTCCATATGAAAAAAAAAAATCTATTAAATTATAGAAAATGTACAAATACAGAATTAACAAAACTTGAAATTAATAAAAATTTGTAAGACAATCCTTTTATGTATATAATGTTAATTGCGTACTAACAATTAATAGTAAACACATTAAAATTGATCAATGAGTTTTAGCATGCCAATACTACATTTGAAATATATTGTTACATAAATGGGTGAAATTTCTTTCCAGAGTACATCTGATAAAAATTGACGTATCACGACCGTGTAATTATAGTTACTTTTGTATGTAATGATATGTAAGACGGTGTTTCTACTTCCCGTCTCGCCTTAGAAAAGTTATCTTAACGTTTAATCTATAATTGGCCAAATTTTGTGGGCGTGAATAATGCTCTTATTGTAGATTTGTGGAATTTTATCAAGATAACAAAAGTAGATGGCGAATGTAGGGATTTTTCTTCTTATATTATTACAATACTCATAAATACTACGTAGAAACTATCAACTATATTTATTGAGCATGCTTATTACAGCGCGTTGAAGTCTTTTCTATGTAATTACTTCTTACGTATATAGCTTATAATAAACTTATTCCAGAACAACAAATAATATGTTTTTAACATAAAATATTTTTGGTATTGTGTATTTTTAGCATTTTTCCTTACGTGCTTACTTTTCCTCTAAACAAGTGATACATCACTTCACTCACTATTCTCCACTAATTATTGTTGTATTCGGATCGGATACCTTCTAACTGCGTTAAAATGGCATCATATACTGCCTATTGACTAATATATGAATACAATAACAATTACTATGTAAATAGCCTTTATTATTGTATATTTTGTAACTACGCTGCACGAATTTAAGCAACTTGAAAAGTTATCCCATGTTTCAATGGAATATGAACGGGTCACTGCAGCCTTATGCTATAGTTAAACTTGTAACCTTTAACAAGCTTTTGCAAACTAACCGATTCTTTACTCACGAAACAGATAAAAAATATTTATTTTTTCTTTCAATTGTACTAGGATCTGACATGTAATTGTATGGTATTAAGCTTTCTTAAAATTTTCCAGGAGCATGTACATTGGAAATATGGTAATAAAGATCTATTTTCTCTATTTTCTGAAAGTTAGTCTCTCCTTTAACTGTATAGATCAACCGAACCAAACCATTGTTTCTCTAACCAAAAGGCATACTTTATAATCAGGAAACAATTGTTAAGCTTTCTAGCATATAATATTGTAACACTTGTCATTTTCTTTTGAAAATGTCTTCTCATTTTCTGTTTACCTCTCTTATTGTTTTATTAGAGACTGAAAAATTATAATTATTTCTCAATCAAACTACATATACATTTAAATAATATTTTGCTATTTTATATGATGAAAATCGAATATTACTTAGTCACTCAGATACAATCAAACAGTACTACGATATCCTAAATCTACGTATATATTATGTTATGACACACACAACAAAAAAATATATCTTACAAAGGACTAACTATTTTTGTATCTGTAGTACATAAATAACTATCACACTCGAACAGTCAAGGCTGTCCAGTGAAAGCGCTCGGGCAGCGCAGCGGGCGCAGATTAATGATACGCAAAGGTCGAGGTCAAAATGCTTTTATTTCATATTATCATTTCCAAGTGATTGATATATTCCGTTTTATGATTGTTGAGAAATTATTAGATGAGGTTATCAATCATTATTGAATGGATTTTATTAAGTAGCTTGTAATAATTGATTGTGAAACAGCTTGTAGAGGCCATTGTCTTTAGATTGTAGTGTTTGTTTTGTGTTTACACATTTTTTATATGTAATAATAATAAGTATCTAAATAAAATTTGAGGCCCGTCGTGGTGCCGGGGCACAAAGTGTGACTGTAAAAACAACTGGTTGTGGGTTCGATCCATATTCGAAAAAATCAAATATTTATTTACTTTTTTATATTTTCATTTCTTCGCTCTGGTGTTGAAACAAAGCGCGGCTTTGAGTTCCACCACTCAACGCACAACACCTCCAGAACTCGGCGGAAAGCGGTGAACAGAGTGTCTTAACGCTAGGTTTCCTCCGCCTACCCTGCTAGATGCGGGATATAGCATGATGCTGATAAAACAGTATATATGTGTAATAATTATAATTATCTAAATAAAGTTTCGTTAATTTTATTTTACAACAAATTGCATTACTATAAAACAAAAATAGAGGATGAGCTCATATCTAAAATATTTAATTAGTTGAAATAAAGAAGATCAATAACTTCATCGTATATGTTGACATATGAAGAACAACAAAATTTGTTTAATTTATCAATTTTACTTTATGTAGGTATTTTGATTATGAAAAGTTGTAATATTTACTTAAACAAGATTAAAATAACTTTAAAGTTGTATTGCCGACACAATTAAATAAACATATAGATGTACTTCAAATGTACTCATATTGTATTTAATATCACTTTTTTACGGTTAAAAAATGCAATTATTTCACGATTTCGTTATTTTTCGTTAATAACAAGTGTCGTATCATTGCAAAACTATGTTTCGCAAGTGTGTGAGAGCGGCACCCGTAGCGTCTTCTCAATGCCTTGAACTTACTAGAAATTGCAAAAAAAAAAATGTTCAATACAGAACAATTATATTGCTCATGTGAATATTTTGTATGAACGAAACGTATGAAGTTGGTAAACGAGTGTTAATTGCCTTAAGTGATGCACTTCGCTATATACTTCTTTTTAATTCAATAGTGACTTTTTACTTTTTGACAGTTTGTTGTTGTTGCATGGTTGTGAAATGTGGCTGCTTGTAATAATAAAAAATCTAGCTAGCTAGCTATAATAAATCTTGCTTTTATCTCTCTCTCTCTGTTCGCTTGCGTTAGAGCCAAAAATATCTGAAACCATAATGATATAACATCTAACATTTTTATAGCGTAAAATAATAGATATATTTATTATAATTTTAAAAGTACTAATTTTCAAGTTTGAATTAACATCTACTTAGAAAGATGCCTTTAACTTACTAGACATTAAATCCAATGCAGGTCATAAATGCAAATAGTTAATATTTTAGATGTTGTTTGTCTAAACTTCTAAAGTATAGAAATTTCAAAAAGCTGAGCATAAATCAGCAGAGCAGAATAAAACAAACTAAGATATGGTCAACATTTTTTTATTTTAATAAAACATAATAATAGTAAATAGAAAAATAGTGTAACTTTATCACGTGCCTAGCGTGATCATCGTGGCAGTGAAAACTAGTATTGCTTTCTAAAGCGTCCAGCGCATGCGTAATGCCGGACACAGCGAAAGTGATTCCGTTGTTTCTTTTTATGCGTAATAAATCTTAATAAGCGTACTAAGCTCAACTGAACGTTTCCTGGCCATTTACTCCGCCTTAGATCCCTCCTAAGAGAGCGTAAAATTACACATAATTTGTGTATTAAAATCTGTTTGATGAAGTACCGTTTTTCTTTGTTGGCTTCACATTTTTTCTCTCCGGGTAGTCAAAGAGACTCTAGTGTGATAGTACCTACTCCATTCTTCACTTGTTGCCCAAATTTGAGGTACGGAACAAGAAAATAATTAATTTCTCCGTGTGAGGATTGAACCCACAACCCTCGCCCCTATAGGCATGCTTTGTCCCACTTTACCACGGTGGCTTTATAGTTATAAGTGTAAAGTAAATCTCTAATCTCTCTCTTATCTAAGATTTAGAACTTACAAAATAAAAATGTGTTTTTTTAGTGCCAAGTTCTATACTCCTGATATTTAAGATAAGGCACCGGCAATTTTTCCAAAATTCATTTTACTCATTTTTAATACTTACCAGTACCATATTATAGTAAAAAGATACCTTTACCTTTTACTTTTTATAATTCAATATTCCCGATTCTCGATGCTTGAGCAGATCGATAAAAAGATACCAGACAGACAAGACAATATTTATAAGTTTCATTATATTTATACTATCGTCACTTCCTCGCCGTAGCTGACAAAACACAGCGTTAAGTTTCGCCTCTCAATATACAATGTAAGCATAAAACTAAGAAAAAAAATCTAACTCCAATTAAAATAAGTGTTGCAATGTTCTATTTGATTCACAGTTGCGATTTTAACAGAGGTATTGATTTTAAGAAACTTTCAGATGTTATCGCTATAAAGTTTAATGCGAGATTACGATAAGCCTTCAAAGAACTGCTGATAATATTAACTTAATAAAATTATCGTAGTTTGACTTAGTATAAGGCTTATTGTATTAAGTTGCGATGTTATATTGAGCAACCAACTACAGGAAAAAATAATTAGAATATTTTTAGTATTGTAAAAATGATGTGTATTTCAAGTGTTGTAAAATATATAGTGACTAACTCCTACTTATTAATGTTGGTGGTTCTAGGCCGAGTTTAAGTAGCAGATCAAAATACATATATAAGTAATATTTTTGAAAAAAATAGAAAAAAAGGCACGGATTACGTGTTTGTTAATTTGAAATAATAAAAAAATCGTATTAGTCGAACCAAGGAAGTCGTTAAGTGAAAATCTGATATATGTGCATATTTTCACTTTTACAGTCAAAAAATTACAAATGTCTATCAAAATCAACAAAGAACTGTTCAACTTGTACAAAACTGATGTTTAAATTTGTCGGTAATAAAGAAAATTGCTCACGTTAAAGCGATTCCACTCACGAAAAACTGATTAAGTAATCTGTTGACGTTTATCTATTGTTTGTTAAATTTTTAACTGTTAATTTATACATTTTGAAACAATTTTTAAAATAAAACTTTTTTTACAGAAATACTGTGTCTGTATTATTAATATTGGAATTCTAACTTAAATTTTAGCTCTAACTTAACTGGTTAAATCATTTGTACGGTATTCCAAATAATTTTATTTTAATTTCAAAAAATAATTTTAATATAATTTCACTTAATTAATTACGATTTGATAGTACAAAATAATAATAACGTTAAAACCACAGTAATATCTATATCAAAATGAAGATTCATCTTAGCATGTGAAGTCGATCTCTTGAACTAGCCGTAGCCGTGTCATTAATCTATCTTACAAAATGTATCGTTCAATCCTGTGTCAACCTTCATATGTCGAAAGTAATGCAAAATTGTGATTTGATTACAGCTATTTATTTGTCGTTTGCGGTGAATGTCGCTTTTCTTCTCGCCCTCCAATCAGACACTGTCGTCATACCTTGCAAAATGTATGTAGGTGCCTGGATATCTAAAAGTTTTGATATCTATATATTTGAATAGTTTTTGAGGACAGTCGTGGCGCAGGCTTCAAAGAGAGAAATGAGTGTCTAGTCACAGAGTTCTATTGTTCTAGTAAAGTTGAATTTTTTTTTTTCAATTATATCACGAAAAGATGAGTGATAAGTAATACTTTATTTAAAATTTTTGTTGATCTTTACATCATTTCAAAAAAATAGTATTTATAAATAACTTTTGTGTAATCAACATTAAGTAAAAATTAATAGCTTTTTTAAGGATTACTGAAATATTTCATTTTTACGATTTTATTTTGAGTTTAACCTTAACCCAAAAAGGTATAAAGCAATTAAAATGTATTCGTCTGTACATTATACTTTATCTGTTACTGTGATACAATCTAGTATTGGCCTTTATTATCTTGTTTTATTCTTTATTTCCTTTTATATCATGTATTCATTTGGGCAGGAACAAAGGGCATCAGTATATTACTTAAAGAAATGATCTCATGAAATTTAAAAAATATATATTTCATTTCCTCGAGTGGGAATCGAAATCGCAATCTGCATTATAGTCGCATGTTTGTGGCCCTGCGCCATGACTGACCTCAATCACACCTTATACACCTTTTGGGATAGAGAAAATCTAGTAAGGAAGTCACAGCGCAGCGTCAAGTATCGCCACTCATCTCAAAATTCGGGCAGAACTTGTACTACTTAGCATCTTGACACTAATTCTCTCTACTTACTTTGCTATGTACAGAAAATTTGAAATTATGTTTTTTTTATTAAACCTGACAAAGTAAAAACAAAGTGTCGTAATACTTGGTTCCCAGGTTCTCTCTTCCTACTCTGCTATGTGCGAGATATAGCATTCGGCAAAAAAAACCAGTCTCGGTATGCGAGTCGAAGTCGCTAACCGAGGGTCCCGTACCAAAAACGGAAAAATGCAGAAATCTATATTGTATGTCAAGTTATAAAAGCGAACAGACTTAATTTTGCGATGCGGTATCTGACTATGTATACCAAACCCTTATCATCTGATACTTGAACTAGCGGCTTTGATACCAAATTTTGCCCTTCGTCTAAGGCTATATTTTTGAGATATAACCATAAATGAATAGTTTTTATTTTTTCCTAAACTAGTACTAACTGCAGATGCTACCTGCCAAATTTCATAATTCTAAGTCAATCAGAAGTTCCCTATTAATTTTGTTTCCTTTTAAAGTTTAGATATACTCGTTGTTTGCGATATAAGCGGCCATATCTTTTTGTTAAGTTAGTGTAGAAATAGGGTTGTTTCAGGAAATCAAGGGACTACTATATGGTTTAAACTTCAACTCGATATCTTGAAGCAATCTTAAGATAAATCTTGACAGACAGACAGATAGCCGGACAACAAAGTGATCTTATTAAGGGTTTATTTTTTCCTGAAAAGGTTCGGGACCCTTAAAAGCTGTCTTATTTACAGTCAGTCCTTTCAACTGTTCCATAATGGAGTAAAATGTTAATATACATATGTATTTGAAATAACAGCAACCGTGGGTAATACATACATAACTAATACAAAACAGTTAATTGAAAAGTTCTTACATCTCCCATTTCATTAAAGTATGGTACTGTTGGCATATATTAGAAAAAAATCAAAATATCAATGATTTTTCTGTTAACTTATAGACTCACTTTCTTTTTATCAACTTAATAGTTAATTACCAAAAAATTCTACTAAAATAAATACATTTTGAAGTAATTACAGACTAATACTAAAAATAATAATGCCACGGCTACCTATACCCCAGTATAAATTAATACAATTAAAACTAGACAGTCTATGCGTAGACTATGGCGTAGTGGGAAAATATCTTACCGTGAATGCGAGAGGCTGCAGGTTCAGTACATTATATTAAGTTTTTTATTTATATCTTGTGATAAGGTAAGCGACGTTGGGTCACGCTAGGGTAATATATCGAAAAAAGACATGGTACAGTGGAGATCGGAGGGTCTGGTTACTATTAAATATCATATGTAAATATTTATTGTACGTAAACAATACGTATATACGAATCAAGTTCTCGAACAGGTAAATGTTTTATTTTTCATGTAACATAGCGTAATAGTTCCACTTCGGTGCATGTTGCTTAATAATTTAACTTTAGTTAGCAAGTGGTCTGGCAGCCGTTATCGAACTATAAATTAATTATTCAATCTATCGTTATTAACAGCATATTTATGTTTTTATTATACATATTTTCCTAGCTTAAATAGAAAAAGCGTAAAGTTAATTTCCTCCACCCATTGCGTAATGCTTCTAAATATGGAGAACATAGAGTCATATTAATGACTCTATGACTAATAACTTCCTCTGCTTACAGATAATAAATATGCATGAAGATATATTTATTATCATAAAATAAAAAAATCACAACAAATTATTAAATTTATTAAAATGTAGTGTATTAACCAAATTTAAAGAAACGATAAACGTATGAACTATTAACTATTAACCACTTAACTACAACATGCAAATAGCGAGTTCAAATTCCAATGTAATATTGATACAAACAAATTATGAAGGCAGTTTGGCATTTATATATTAGAATTGTTTTCGCAACGTGAACGCTATGTCACCTGCGGCGTTTACAGTGCGTCTAACTATTAATTATAGTTCCACGAAAGTAGGCTCAGGATTGCTCCAAGATTGACGTTAAGATAGGCAAACGATGTTGCCACTCTGCCGCGATGTGACGAAAAAATATTATATTGCATAAATTATTTATAAATGCGTGTAAGAATATTGTTAGGTTGTTATAATATTTTTTTATGGATAAAATAAATAAATATACCTATGTTTAATTTTTTAATTACCTTTTTAATTTATATCATAAAAATGAAAACTATGTGAATTTAAGTTTTTAAGATGTATTTATACCTTTTTTTTTATTATGTTTAGGTTTTCAAGAGCCATATAAAGAGTCTTATCTGTTATCAATATCTAGCCTATCTTAGAAAGATAAATCTCAAAACGCTGCCTATTGCACTGTGGAGCACAATTCAGGCGTAAATTAATAGAAATTTATATATAAAAAGTGTTACGATAAACATTATTATAATAATAAAAAAATAAATGATTGTAATAACTAATAAAAAATCTGAATACAGTATCGATTGTCATAATCTTTCAAGGATGGAGTGATGAAAACGACTAAAAATTTCTACGGTCCTTACAATTTTATTATAACTCTTGTAATTTTACAGTATTAAGCCCAAATTATTTTTACTCTAACTTTAGTAATGCTCTAACTTAGTTATGCTCTACTAAATACTCGTATATTTACAAATTTTAAACGTTTAAGGTTACTACCAAATATGTGCAAAGATTAAAGCATATATGTTTATACGAACGTCTTTAGAATTTTCCATTTCGTTACACTTCGGAGGAAGTTTTGAAACCTAACCTACCCGTAGAATGCTCTTAAAATGTAAACCATTTTATTATAACTTAAATTTATTGATAGCTTCGTTGAACACATGTTTGTAGCTTATATACGACAATCATTCTAAGTGGTGAGCGATATTATTTTTAATATTAAATTTTTTTTTATATTAATTTAATTTAATCTTCTAATAAAATCGTTGTAGTGTATATATTGTAGTATTCTTTAAGGGAGCATTTACGATATATGTAGATATATCGTGTGTGTTCTTGAATTCTTTATTCTTATGAGAAAAGTAAGACAAAAAAAATTTAAGTATCCCTTCGCGTGAGGAATAAACCTAGAACCACCACACTTGCAGTTAGAAGTGAATTATATATATTTAAAATGTAAATATTGTCAATTTGATCTGGTTAAGAAAATTAATCATAGTATATTGTATATAAAATTTCAATATATTTTGTAATTTTATTCAAAGAGCTGCCATTACTTTAGGCTTTTTTTAATTTGTTCACATACCCGTATGTAATTACTATGTTGAACACCTGTTTGCTCTTGACACACTTTAAGTGTATCAAATACATCAATTTTACAACAATCGATTAGAATTTATGGTTTTTGCGTAACAATGTTTTATGTTAAAATTGACCTTTATCTGTTTAAAAAAAATTGATTTCTTAGTAAGTTAGTACTCTGGTGTCGAGGCAAAGCGCGGTGTTGAGTTTTGCCACTTAACACGCAATGCCTCCAGAATTCAGCAGAAAGTGGGGAACGGAGTGT
>DWAO01004360.1:0-12910 GCA_018230605.1 Heliconius congener
CCTGCTGTGTGCGGGATACAGCGTGAAGCTGATTATTAAGTTAACATTACCAACGTAGGGAGGTTTTAATTCCCTACTTTTTAATTTAATTAATAAAAAAAACCGTACCTTGTGTTACGTAGAAACGTAACGCATTTTTTTCATCACATTGATATTTATCCTACGACGAAGTGTCTTAAAACCAAGTTACCATATAGGTTCTCTCTGCTTACCCTGTTAAGTGCGGGATACAGCGTAAAACTAAAAAAAACATTAATCCTAAATGGAAAACAATCACATAACCTTTAGCTTAGTAGGTATTGTTTTGGACTTTTGCGTCATGCCGAGTTTTTAGTACCTATGTCTATGTTTGTAATTTAAGTGTTTTCGATAATAATGTAGTACATATTAATAAGAATTATATTAGATTAGATAAGAATATTTGCAAAATAATATAAAATCATGGCATTTTCCAATATTTATTTATATTTTTTATTAAATTTATCTTTTACTTAAAAGAAATATAATAATACTGGATATATAGGCCATAGTGGTCCAGGGACACAAGGCTATGACTGTACGCGACGGTTGTGGGTTCGATGCTCACTCGACAGGGAATGAATTATTATTTATTAATATTGTCATTTCTTCGCTCTGGCATCAAGCCAAAAGGCCGGCGTTGAGATCCGCCACTCAACACACAATGCCTCGAAAATTCGGCAAAATGTGGGAAACGGAGTGTTTTAGTAGTAGATTCCCTCTGCCCACTGGAAAGTGGAGGGCAAATTTTTATCCTAGATTTTCTTTATTTAAGCTTTTAATAATTTATTTATTGAAATTTTGTTACTAAATTTATAGAATTGTTGTTATAGAGAAGTTATGTATACTATACATCCAAGGCTTTTTAAATACTTTTAACGTGTCTTCTTTTTAATACACTTTTAATAACTTGAAATTAAAGCAATATAAATACCATTATATGTAATATAATTTATGTATTGATTTGAACTTGTTTAATAATTTTGAAAACACTATCATCGTTTCCGTGGTGTAGCGGTTATCACATCTGCCTAACACGCAGAAGGTCCCCGGTTCGATCCCGGGCGGAAACATAATTTTGCATTTTTTTAAAACCCCATATTTCACTTGTCAATTTATGCTATAAATAAAAATGCTATTTTTAAATCAAACTATTTATATTTTTACTATTAAATCCTTAATTATAATTTTAAAATATTGTGCATATTTAAACGCTTAAAAATATATATTGATTGGAATTCTGCTTTATTTAAAAAAATATACTGAATCATACTTTTATTATCTTATCATTTAACGTACATGTTATGTAATAAAACAATCATAAAAAAATATTACAATTTTACAGTTTTTAAGTAATGAAAACAATCAACAAAAACTAAATAAAATGAACAATTATTCTTCAGAATCTTCACTTTCTGTGGCTTTATTTATTTCACTTTTCTGTTTTTTATTCTTATTGCGTAGTTCAAATTTGGAAACAAAAATCTTTTTGCCCTCTATCTTGACGCCTTCCGCCATTTTCATAGCTTGCTTTACTGCTCCAGGTCCATCAAATTCAATAAATGCTGTAGCTACAAGTAAGGAAGAAAAGTATTAGTAAATAATATTATTTTGTAGGCAAAACTTGATTAAAAATATATAAAGCAGGCTTCAACAAAGCCTGCTCTATATGTCACAAATTAAAATAGAGCAATCTCAATTTTTTTCTCTTTTAAGATGCACTATGTGTCAAGCACTTGGAAACCTAATGTTAAGACTCCGTTTCCTTTAAGATTCCATTCCCCACTTTCCACCGAATTCTGAAGGCATTGCGTGTTTAGTGAAAGAGATGAAAATATTAAATATTAAACATATATATATTCAAATCAATCTTCAAAGATAAATATATCAATACTTACACATTGACTTCTTTCCTTTAATAACACGTCTAACATTCCTTATACGTCCAGCGCCAAAAAATACTGAACTCAAGGCAGTCTCAGATAATTCTGAATACGATCTAACCACTAAAGTGGTTTGCGACGGTGGCATGGGTCGCTTTATACGAATTCTGCTGCCTTCAAACAATGTGTTATCTTCTTCTAGTGACTGAAAAGAGAAAAAATATTTAGTTATTGGTAGCGCGATGAAATAGTTAAACTATTTTAATACTAGCAATCCACTTGATGCTTCGCCCGCTTCAATTACATAATTATTTATTTACTAATTAATTTCCAGGAGGCCAGTCGTGGCGTAGGAGCACAAAGTATGATCGTAAAATCCACCGGTTGTGGGTCGATTCCCAGTCGAGGAAAAGAAATATTTATTTAATTTTATATTTCTATTTCTTCGCTTTGGTGTTGAGGCAAAAAGCGCGACGTTGAGTCCTGCCACTCTACATGCAATGTCTCCAGAATTCAGCGGAAAGTGGGGAACGGAGTGTCTTAACACTGTACGAGATACAGCGTGAAGCTGATTGATTTACTAATTAATTTATTTACGAATAACTTCCGTGTTTTAACGACATCATCACTTTGAAAGAATGTCTCCATTTTGTTAGAATCCAATATTGTCCATTAATTAAAAAGGAATGAGCATGAAGATCACTCGGAGGGCATGTATGAAGAGGTTGATGACAGTGGACGAGGCGAAAGAGGTATGTAGAGACCGTTCGCTCCGTTCTCTCTGACTACCCTGCTAGGGATAAAGCGTGTGGCTATTTTAGTTTTAGTTTAGAGTAATCCAATAAAACTGTTATTTTGTCAAATAAAATATTATTATAAGAAGATAACATTTGATATAACTTTTTTATTTATGAAACGCTTAAAACAAGACAAACACTTAATGTTAAAGGAAGTTCGCCAAAATACGATAGTAAAATCTGCATTACAATCGGTTAACCTGTTTCTGAGACTATTATGCACAAACACACAGACAAACAAGCAAAACTTATTAAAATGATTGTTTATGGGTTCCATTACATTGAGAAATGTCTAAATGAATATTAAGTAAGACCGTCGTGGGGCAGGGGCACAAGCGAGTGACTGTAAACGAAAAGGTTGTGGGCTCAATTCCCATTCAGAGGAATGAATAATTTAATATTTTCATTTTCTCACTCTAGAAAGGAATCTAAATGATGCATAGAGTTACACCACTCAAAACATAATGCCTCCTGATGTTGGCGAAAAGTGGGGGCAGGAGTGTCTTAACATTAGATTTCCAGGTTCCGTATGCCTGAAGTGTGAAACTTATTATATATACATATGTTTATAAATATTACTTTGTAGTATTTAATAGGCAGAGGTATAACCTAGTCCATTATAATAACTTATAAAGTACCTTCTCAGCAGCATCTTCACTGTAAAAGTTGATAGTAGTTGTAAAAACTTTAGGGTCTTCAATGGAGTATAATTCAGCTACTCTGAAAATTATCAACACAATTTCATATACAAACATTTAAAATTATTTTCAATATTTTATGCTTATAGTGAAATTAAAGAAAAATATAGCCAATTTACAATTACACTTTTTAGTTTCACATTTAGTCCAGCATCTCTCGTTGTAAGCCAAAAAACACTCCATTCCCAGCTTACTGTCCAAATTTGAAATGCTCACGGTAGAATGAAATAATCAAAACCACACATTGTTCACTCTAGAGAGATTACCAATTGAAATGAAAATTTATTCTCCCAAATAGGAATTGAATCCATAACTATAAAATTTGCAGTCAGATGCTGCCCCAATATGCCACTGCTAGCTTTTATTATGATTCGAAATACTTACCCAACTTGTTGTATAATACCAAATTTGGCAAAATGAAAATAAAAAAATACTTACCCAACTTGTTTTATAATACCAAATTTGGCAAAATGATCCATGAGAAGCTTTTTATAATTGCACATAATTTTCAGCGGTAGGTTTTCTATAACAATGCAATTTGATTGCTTATCATCACTAACTGTTCCTTTCTTGTCTTTATTCCACTTACGTTTCATCCATTTAACTTTTTCCTTTTCCTCATTATTGTCTTTGTCATTATTTTCTGTTGCTTTTTCATTTGTTACTGTAATATTTTTGGGTTTATTCTTATTAAACTTTTTTTTATCCTTTTTGTTTTTATTTTTGTCTACAACAGCCATTTCATCAAGGAGGTTTGTTAATGTATGTGCATTATCTCCAATTTTTAATTTTTGTAAGTCTTGAGCAATCACATCTGGTTTTATTTCTTTCTCTCCTGCCTCATCAGTTTTATTCTTTTTTTTCGGTTTCTTAGTTTTTTTATCTCTTTCAGTCTGAATTTTGCCATCTTGTTGAGTGTTTACTATATTTTTATCTTTTTCCAATTTTTGTTTTTTATTTTTCTTCTTATCTTTTTTGATGTTATTATCTGTTAAAACACTATTTTCTTGACTTAAAATGTTATTCTCACTATTTTCATTACTATTATCAGATTTCTCAGTACCAATATTGACAACTTTTGTATTGCTTGTGTTTTCCTGTTCTTTCTCTTTATTTTTTCGTATTTTATTCTTTTTTGATTTATTTATTTTTTCATTTGAATTAGATTGGTCTGATTTAGACTTCTTTACTACTACTTCTTCATTTTCTTCAAGCATAAAACTGACAGATTTATTTCTTTTCTTTGGCTTACTGCTGGTTTGATCAATTATTGATAAATCTAAAGACTTATCAGCGACAACAGTCTTCATAATAGATTTAACATTTTCATTTACATCTTTATCCATTTTAGATTCTTTGACATTTTGAGTAGAAGTTGTTTTAGATTTTTTAGATTTTTTTGACCTATGTGGTAAATTTTCTTGGTCAATATTAGCCTGAGATACATTGTTTGTATCATCAAATTTATCCTTTTTCTCTTTTTTTATTGATAACCGTTTTGCCTTAAAAATTCTCGATTTCATTACTGGGGTATTATCATTTTCTTTGCTGCTACTCTCATCAGATTTTTTCTTTCCTGTTATTAGTGTATTTTCAGATGCCGGTTTATAGAAGTTAGCAAATTCATATGTTTTATTTTTAATAACTTCTGCAGAATGTTTTGGCAGATTAAATGATTTGGATTTCATTTTCGATTTATGGATTTTATAACAAATATCATTAAAAACTACGGCACATTTCAAAAGTATAACTAAGTAAGAATTAATAACATGCGCACTACCTACATGCGTGTACGCTTAAATATGGTATAAATCAATATAATTAAATTTAAGGTTATATATCTGTCTATCAAACCTTCAAAATGACAACTGTCAATACGTCAAATTCGAATGCCAAATAATATTTTTAATCTTAATTTATTATTAATCTATAAAAGAAGTCTAGAATTAAAATAATAATAACTTTTGTTCCTTTTTATTCCAACGTGAACAAAAGGTAAATATATTAAAATGATAATTTATTGTACCTGTATAGGCAAATCAATTTTTCGTAATCTTAATTTCAGAAATTCATGTATGGCATCTACATAAAACAGAGATAAAGATAAGAAATGCTTAGTATTATATAAAGTATGTTTAATAACATCAATTGGGTCTCTTTTCACTTTAGGTAGATTTTTTAAAATTGCCTATACAGTATATTAATAATGGAAACAGTACAAGTTTATAATTAATGATCACTTGGCAAGTTGGCAATGGCAACATTTTAATTAATGGCGGATGCGCTTGCGTGATGCCGGGTGCGTGTTTTTTTAACTTATAAAGTGGCGTCGTTTTAGTGCGAAACTGAATTATTTATTAAAAAGGATAATATATTTTGCATAGGTATGTTGAATGATATCAATTATTAGATTGTTATATTTACGTCTTTTTAATGTTATAGTTATATGTCATATTATAGCGGTGTGAGATTTCATGAATTTTCCATGAACGCCATGACCCATGCTTCATGGCGCGCTTATTGATTAATATCGATAAGTTTACCGTTAGTCACATTAAAGCTCATTTAAAAAAGTCTCATTCCATATATTCAAAAAGTAAGTTTTGACAAAAGTTTCTTTGCGCTATTTTCGCGGGTTACTATTTTGTCCTTGATGTTAGATAGGCGGCAAGCGTTGCTAAGTATAAGATGTCACAAACTATAAGTATCTATATGGCGGGAAATGAATAGACGCTATGGGAAAATTAAGTGAAATAATGCGTAATTTTTCAGCTATAACTTGAAAATGGTCGCCCCAAAGAAAGGCCGTGGCGCAAAAAATCAAGCGGTGAAGGCGAAAGCAAATCAACCCGAGGAAGTTCCCGACAACGATATCGCGGAAAATGTAGAGGAAAATAATGGCGAGGCACAGCCGGAGCCCGAACAGGCTGAGCAGGCTGCTGGGGCGGACGAAGAACATGAAGAACAAGCTGAGGGTGCAGAAAATCAGGAAGGCGATGAAGAAGCGAAAGGAGAAGAAACAAAAGAAGAAAAAGTTGAAACTGGTAAAATACTAGTAGAGAATCTACCACCAAGTTACCTATTTGACTATCAAGATAAACTTAAAGAGCTGTTCTCCAAGCATGGAGAAATCGTCAGTGTGAAGTAAGTACATTAATAAAATATATTTCGGGTCAATAAAATTATCATATATTTGTTAACATTCAAATATCAGTCCCTGAATTTAAAGTCACTTTTATAACTTTGCAGTTTTAAAATTGTTAATATATAAATAGTTCTGTGGCACAGAGAGATAGATGCCTCAAACAATTTGGAATGAATATTGAATTAATAAGGGAATTTTTCTTCTTTTTAGACGTGGTCCAATCATTGTTACTGAACAGACCACATCTCCAACATTATCGGCTATAGTCGAATTCAAAAACAAAGATTCCCTGGAGAAGGTAAACAAAATGATTATTAACTAATTTACTGAAAAATTTGTTATTTAGATAACCTAGATATTATATAGAAAGCCTTTATTGGGTAAAACATAAAAGGCATTTATTATAAGGTTTTTCTAGTTTTTTTTCCAAATTACCTTGAATTCCTAATGTACAGTATGAATGACTATTTGAATGTTTCAAATGGCTGGTCTGCTACTTCAATTATGTTTTGGATATTGTTGTTTTTTATTTATAATAAAAAAAATAAAATATATTTTTTCTTGCTATGGTAGTAGATCAGCCGATACCTGTCTTTTGTGGTGTCTTCAGCATTTATCATCTTTTCTTAACTAACATCATTTAATTTTTTATTAAAATTGAAGTCTTTAATTTTTTATATTTTTTGTATCACAGATTATGCATAGTTCTTATCATAATTTAGCTAATATTTAAATCAATTATTAGTTACCATTTTGTTCCAAGATTCATTATATAATATTTTTTACAGTAAAATTGCTTCCTAGCATTATCACTTGTTGTTATAAACAAAACAAATTTACACAATATTATTTTAAAGTTCACTTGTTAACATTACAAGTAAAAAAATAATAAAAAATACTCTTTTTATTTAAGAAAAGACATAAAAAAAATAACACATTGATCTTTACAATTTATTATGACAATAAATATACACTAATTCAAAATCTATTATTTTTACAACACTTTATATTTGGATGGTGAGTATTTTATAACATTACAGGGAAATGAGAGAGGTTTGATTCCCACTCAGGGGAATCATTTTTATTTCCTCGCTTAGGTAACAAGATAAAACACAGTGTTGAGTTCTGCTACTTAACTTAGTAGAAAACTTCAAATAGTGTTTAAGACTAGGTTCACTTTGCCTACCCAACCACTTGCGCGATACAGCATTAGTTTATAAAAAAAGGAGTTAAAATAACAGAGGCATAACGTTTTGTTTATTAAGCACAGGATACTTATTACTTACTTACAACTTTTTAATATTGTTAATAGTTTTTTTAAAATAACACCTTGTCGTTAGCTCGAGTGAATATTTGTATTCAAAAATGTTGAATGAAAGAAATATTTTCAATTCTTAGTTGATTCTTTTTATTTTTTTGTGGTAGTAAAAATTTTATTATACTGTGAAATTATATTCTACTGTGAAAAATATTTTTAAGTATTGCATTAAAGAAAAAGGAAAAGCAGTGTAGTTATGGTATATTTTACTTACCTACTTATAATATACACTGTGCAAAATCATTTATGATAATAAAATAGTAGGAGCAAAATAATAGTTTGATTTTAAATTAACAAATATACAGACAATATTTAAAAACTAATTAGATTATGGAATTTTTGGAACTTTGCTGGGAATGTTCCAAATCTATAGACAAAAACCAAAAAGTGTTACCTAATTTCAGGCATTAACAGAAGATGGTACAGCCCTCGATGGTACCACCATATCAGTAGCAGCGGAGTCCAGAGCCGAGACTGCGGTGTTGGTGGGAGTTCCATACGAAGCTAGCACTGATTATGTGAAGCTGTTGTTTTCACAGTGCGGAGATGTGGCACACATACATGAGTTTAGCAAGACTAAATTTAAAATTTGTGAGTATTATTTTTGTATTTTTTTATGTATATTTAACTCCAACCGTAATATATAATAAAAGTTAATAAAAACAAATATTGATAAAACAAAGAGTCATTTTATTATAAATAAATTACTAATAAAAAAAATGACTTGATTGCAAGATTAAAACAGAAAAAAAGAGAAAAGAAAACGGTTTAAAAAAAAAGTTTTAAAACTCGGTATTTACCTAAAATGTTTTTTTTTTATATTTCTTAATTTTAATTTTTAAATTGTAAATTGCAAAGTTTCGTTCAATCTTAAAGCATTGTTTGTCTAATAAAACTTACAATTTTCCACACTAAGTTATTTACCTCATTGCTTCCATTATTTTGTTGTGATAATGTTTCTAATTTTGGACATGTTAATTAAACGGAAATATTTTAGATTTATGTCAACATCCTTTTGTTTTTTTTATATAAAAAAAGATATTATTCGAATGTTCGGCACACCACATATTAAGAGAAATATTTAGACATATTGTCCGTTTTCCATCGTTTGAGACATTTACTTGGCGCATTCCAACACCGCGCTCTTTCTTTCGAGACTAACAGGTTTCAATTATTAACTCTATTTTCGCCGCTCTAGTAGACAAAGCTATGTGTTGCGTTCCGCCACTCAACGTGTAATACCTCGAAAATTTGAAGGAATGTTGGGAATGAAGTGTCCTAACGCTAGGTTCCCTCTGTCTACCATGTTTTACTGAAAATACCATGAATCTGATATCTATTAACAATGCGATGTAAAAATAATATGCTATCTTTTTCCTACTTCTTCTCTTTCATGGTCAAATGGAAATAAACTAAGAGTTGTGTATGACAGGTGACACGCTTTATATGTATCGTGGGTTAAAAACATGTTTATATTAGAAAAAGTTGCTCTTGAGGATAGTGCGTTCAATCAAACAAACTCTTCAAATTTGTTATATTAATTATAGATATAATAATTAAATGAATTTGTCAACAGTAAGAGTAACTTTCCTCGAGAAGGAGTCAGTGGAGAAAGCCCTCAAGTTAGATCGTGAGTTACGCATCAATGGCTTTTTAGTCACCGTCTCCAAGTACCGCGATGAGGATGAGCAGAAAGCTCACTCAGCCAATTCGAACAAGGTGAATATTATTATTTTTATAATTAAAAGTTTTTTTTTTCATTCTATATTTCATTCATTGTTCTAATATTAGTATTTCAACATTTTCAATATTAACGACACATGTTTAACAGTAATAACAATAAGGTTTGATACAAAATTATATATTTTTTTTTACAAAATGCTATTTACACAAGAAGGCCTAACCCATAGATTCAAATTCTAAATATTTTTCTTTCCTACATATTAATATATTGTATTTAATAAATAATATTTAAATGCAGAACATAATTTTTCAATAAGTCATTACGCAACTATTTTGAAATGAGTAAACTGTGTTAGCATTTACAACTGCCAATTAATTGATTGTATGAGCAAAACAATAAACTTTTAACAAACCTTAAAGGAAGTATATAATAGGTTCTCAGTTTAGCTTATATGATATGATGAATATAGTTATAAATCTATGGAATATAGAATATATATATTATTAAACTAAAATGACAACTCATGCCTTGTACGGTTTTCTTCTTCATTGTCTTTTTCCGTTTTTAAAATTGAGATGTTGCCAACAATATATTAATACTCCATGTGTTAAATGTTGCACGAAGTAATTTCTTTGCTTCTTTCATTTTCTTCTCGTTTACTTTAATTTCCATAGCCAATTGATATGGAGAAGAGGTTAGGATTCGGCTTGCTTCAGACTTGCGTTTCCTTGCTTGAACTCTTTTCTTTGCAGTGTCTGGGAACGGTGAAATTTTTAAAATAACTTGCCTTACAGAATCTTTACCTTTGCTAGTAGAAAGAAGGCTGAGGTAATGATTCTTCAACATCTGCACCAGAAGAACTAGACGGATAGACTAGTGACCTGTTATTCAAATCTGTTGAATTTTATGTAACATCTTCTTTTTTCTATTGGAATATTTGTAATATCACTTGGCAAGTAATCTGAAGCATTAAAAATTTTTTGGTTGAACGGATATATGCCAGTGGATTTAAAGCCCGCTGCTGCTATAACATAGCGTGCTACCTTTTTGAAAGCATCAGAAACAAGTCCTGCAATATCTCTATCAATATCAATTCAGTAATTCTAGCTCCTGCGTTAGCTCTCATCCACATTTCACACTGTCCATATATGTCATAGGCATTCTTAAAGGGTTTCATGAGTAAACTGTCCAAAGGCTGGATCTAGTGTGTTGTATGAGGTGACGAGCTTATTAGATGAACGTTGTTATATCTGCATCAATTTATCACTTCTAAGGGTTTGTGGCTGCTTGCTATGTCCATCAGTAAAATCAGAATTGGGCATTCTTTAGAGGGGCGAGAAAATTTTGTGAAGTGTTGCAACAATTTCATGACAAACTCGTTCATCCAGCCGTTGGGCTGAGCGACACCCATATTGTCAGGAGGCGAATTAATCATCACACGTTCATGCATTCTTTGACAGACCATAACTTTTGAATGCTTTTGAACGGTTGTGACTCTGGTTTCGTCATAGTTGTAAATATTTGACGGTGGAAAGCTATTTTTATCTACTTTTCAAATTAACAATGCTTCTTTTATGAGTTTAAGCTTATCATATAATGTAGTGGTATATCTTGAAGCGGCTTCCCTTGCAGAAATCTTGTTAGTTGTTACTTTATCAATTGCAATTTTAAAATTTTCAGGGTTCCAACTAGCTTTCTTCACCGTCTCCATTATCTAAGATATGAGAGTACCTGAAATAATAAAAAAAATCACGTTGACCGCTAAGCCATACCGTTCAACGTATGGCTTTGCGGTCTGAGCGCCTGGTCGGTTTCCAGGAGGCGCGGGTTCGAATCCCGCTACATTTAAATTTTTATACGTTTTCTAAATAAGTATTTTTCGTTCTTAAGTGTGGAATAACAATTTTAAAATGTTTAAAAAAAAAAGTTTATGTCTATAAACTAAGATAATTAAACTGTATATTAACACGAATTAATTTTTTAAACTATATGGTAATTATTGTTAAAAAGTACGCATTTTCACCAATGTTATATAATAATAAGCACACCAAAACGCACATTTTTTTTTAATTCAGGAAACCTTCCGCTATTCCATACTAAACTTTTTCCAAAAAAATAAATCTTAATTTCAAATAAACATCTCACACTTACAAATCACACAATTAACCCTTAAATGGACGATTGTTGTTTCACTGTTTAAAAAAATATATTTGTGTAATAGACATGTATTACTGTCTAGGAAAAATGAGTAAAAAAATTTAGACATGAATTTACTATACTTTTTTTGCAATAATGTGAGTGTTGTTTATAAACTACATTGCGCATTCGTTGAGTTTTTGCAAGTATGGATAAAATAAGAGTGGATATTGTTTTTGAAATGTATTTATTTATTCTTCATTATGATATATATAAAAACAATTGCTTTATTTCGTATCACATGAAGATACACGACATGTTTAGCACATTTTGAATGTAAAGCCTGAACATTTTGGGAATTTGCACCTCTGCTGCTTATCCAGCCAAACTGCCCAATGACATGTCTGATCCAATCTGACATCTTTCAAAGGAATTGCTTGTGCTGGTCCTCGGAACTTCTTGCTTCTTCATTACAAGTTCTCTTTGTATTGTGCTCCCACTAGGTCGACCACGTTTAGCGCCATTTGCAGGTAGACCCAATTTGCAGAGGGTTTCCGCATGTTCTAGTTTGAATGTACCCAAATTGAGAAGTTGATCATTTCCTTTTATGTTATTTACCTTCTTGAACATAACCCATGAATTTATAACTGCGAGGTCCAGGAAATTATAAAATAAGCGCATGGTCCTTTTTCTTGCGGCTCTTCATTGTGATGTGATAACGACCCATAAATGAATCTCTCGCTGATAGTAACCGACGTTCTCTCTACGAGAGATTCGAACTCGTGTGAGAGTTTGTGAAACTCTGTCAGCTGAAAGTCGCGCTTCGTGTTCCTCAATGCTCTCTTGGGAGCGTAATGTTGTTGTTAGAATTCTTTGCGAACTTAAGCGGGACCTCACCTTTTGACCTTTCAAAAAAAGTCTCAGAATCGTATGATCGCGTGTGAAGCTCTTGATTAGCTGATAACCGGGTTTGGTGTTACTTGGTGCTCTCACGGGAGAATAAGGACGCCGTCGGAATTCTTTGCGAACTTAAACTGGAGCCCCTTTCAGAGAAAGTCTAGCGACTCCCTTTCAATAAAGTCTCGGGCTCGCGTGACAGTGCAAGAGTTTTAATGTAGTTCTAATATATATTTTGTGCTTTATCAACATTCTCAGTATTGCATGGACCGCATCTTTTTCTACTTTCTCAAATATAAACACACCTCAGGAAATACTTTAAGTTTCATCAAAA
>DWAO01004361.1:0-12910 GCA_018230605.1 Heliconius congener
TATATATATATATATACATATATATATATATTTAATTTAATAAAAACAAATTATTAGTAATCATTACTAGAAGAAAAAAAAAACAAATATTTTCACTAAACAAAATATATATTTTCAACTATCACGTGCGGACGGTACTTATGACGTGATGTGTGAGATGGGGGTGTAGTAAAGAGTGCAAACGATCGGGTCGCAGTGTCAGACGCGGCGCTGAGAACATTGCCAATATCGCATATCTCACACGGCCCATATAGGCACGCTGCGCTAAATGTATGAAAATTACTAATGTGAATATTAGTATTTAAAAAAGTTATTACTTACAATTGAGGCCAGTCGTGGCGCAGGGGGACAAGTGTGTGACTACTGTGAAAATAAAGGTTGTGGGTTCGATTCCCACTCGAGGAAATTATATATTTAATATTTTCATTTCGCTCTGGTATCGAGACCAATCGTGACGTTAAATTTCATCACTAAGTCACACGTTCTTTTATCAGATAGCAATGTGGTTAATTATACTCTGTTTATCTTTGTAATTTAGATCGTAATTTATATTAAGCACGCAAAAAATTTTTTTAGATCCTATGCCTATTGCCGTACCTAAAAGAAAAAAAATATAAACACAACATATTGGTGCCTACGTAAAAATATCGATAGTTCAGCATATTCAACAAATAAAAACGCACCTTGCCCCAGCGACTGTATCAAAATGATAAAAATGCTGAGATCCAATAACCATTCATCCATCAAATGTCAAGATATAATCTGGGCCGGTGCGACTTGCTTAGCCCTTAGTCGGGGAAGCGAATATAAAAATGCCTGCAAGATTTACAGGTTCGGTTGAGATATGGCGAGATTCTGGCTGCTGTGGCCTTAGTGCCGAATGAAATACGACCAAGTGAGATTTTCTTGAAGACTATATTTTATAGGGAGTGTGTAAACTTTTATTTCAATATACTAAAATGTTTTGTTGCAGTTTTAATATTTTCACTTAGTTTTAAGCTGTTTTGTTTAGGGATACACTAAATACAACATAAGATGTTTTTCAAAATTTTAATTATATAGATATAATAAGATTATAAGATAGCACAATTGTTTTAAAAACAATGATAATAATTAAATATCTTAAAATTTTTGATATACCACTAGTTTTAACTGTGAATATTTTTTTCAACGGAATTTAAGGGAGGAAAAATCAGTTTGTATCTGGCATTCCGGGCCAGTGAGCGATTTAAATCTCTTAAGCTTACGACGACCGCTCGGGCGCCATTCCAAAACTCACAAATCTTTCATAATCTTACGAGAGCCCGGTCGGGGCGTTTTTCATAGTGGACGCTTTCCGAACAAGTTGGGGGTGAGAGAAAACTATTGAGAATACACTAATACTATTGTCAACATGAGATTTCTTGTGGGATTGCTTAATATCCATACAGGGTATTTTTTTACAGAGTGCAATTTTAATTGTATTGAAAGGGCTAATTTTACGAAGTAGAATCTGCATCTAGTAGAACTGTACACTAACATGTAGAACTAAAGACATACATTTAAAAAAATATTTTATTCATATGTAAATTTAGATTTTTGTCTGGTAAATAAATATGAAATAGCCTTTAAATCAAATCAAAAATATGCATGTACATATGGAAAAATCAAACAATTTCGTTTAAATACAAACCAGAGGTAATATAAACAAAATCGGAACGTCAGGGGTCACATGTAAAAATAACATCACATTTCAGGACCAACACATCGACCGACAGTTTTAAATGATTGAGTGGTTTCCATAAGTAATGAAATGGCCCTGAACAATGTATGTTGAATTTTTTCGTACACGATTTCGGTATTATGTTTACCTATACGTTACAATGCGGCAGGTACGACGGGTATTCATAAGCAAATACAAGGCGAGGGGCCCCATAATTTTCGGTTTGCATTTTTCCATCGCAACCGCGAACTCGATTTCCTCTCCCAAGGGCGAGCGGACGGTCGGCCTCAAAAATATTAATGAAAATTTTTACATAAATTTATTCGACAGAGGGGCCTATGCGCCTCTCCCATTCGACGAGACCCGCTCCTGTGTTTTTTATTTATTAATTTAATGGTATTTTTGATCTAATTACCTGGCACCGGTTATAATTCATTGGTTTTGCTTAATTTTCGTGTGTGAGCGAATGTGGAATTTAATATTGTGTTTTTAAAATAAAGGAAAATGAATCCAAATATATTTCAATTTAATGTTGGCAAGGTAAATATATCAAAATATTTTATCTGTAACAGTACATACAGTAAATGAAATGTATTTTTATTATTAATTTAAATTTTAATTTCAAAAATAAAGATATATGCAAAATATTTTCGTACAACCTACAACTGACACGCTTGTCAAGTGTTCCATGAAGGTCTGGATGAAATTTGCACATTAAACTATATTTGATTTTAAATGTTAATCTTTTTTTAATTTAAGGTTCAAAATTATTAAAAATGTTGTATTTTATCAAAGTAATTTGTGAGACTTGTAACTAATTAAAGCATTAATATTATCACGTTAGCGGTAATATCAGCGGTATTATACATATTTTAACATTTTTAAAAGATCTACTCATAAACTAACGATAAAAATAGTAATTATAATATGGTAAACTTAACATAAGTGTTAAAACTTTGGGTATTTAAGATTAATTTATATTTAGAAAATAACGAATTGATGACCTCTTTTTTTTTTAATTTGGTTAAAAATGTAAATTAAAAATTCAATATTGTCTTCAAGTAGTCCTTTTTTAAGATTGCCCTGTTGCAATCTTCACACTCACTTGGAGGTTTTTGAGGATTTTGCTTATCTCAATAAAAATAAATATCAGAGTATCTTTAGTGTTCATTCTCTCCTACCCTAATATGTCCGGGATATAGCGTGAAACTAAACAAAGACACTACCCTTAAGTCTGGGTGTTTCAGATGGTGGTTTTAAAGTTGGTACATATTTCAACAATCTTGTTTTCAATACTGTAAATGCCAAATCATTTCGTAAAGACACGAGAGAAACCTTCAAAATACATTATTATTAAAGTTGCCTGACCACTCAAATCCAACATTTGAACTAACATATATATACTCCCCCAGTTTATTGGACTTTATAGGAATAAAAAGCAAAGCATTCTTGGTTTAACCCTTCACCGGCGGCTTCAAAAGAACAAACGCAATATATCGGGGGTTCGGCTTAATTTGCCCGCTACCTAACTTTAATGCGAGTGCCGTTCGAATGCTCCAAATTACTCAACGATATTTTTAACGCTCGGAATTCGACCGTTTTAGGTTACGCGAACAATATTAGCTAAATTGTTATTAAGGTTTGTACGATGAGCTATTCTTGGTATATTATTAAAAAATATATATTTTACGTTTCGCTCACTTTTAAAATCCACTAGCTACGACAGCAGTTGGGACCGAAAAGCGAAACGAATAAACAAATGGGGCTGAGGATTCTTAATTTGTAGCTTTGCGTGGAGACTTAAATTTTTTCTCCAAATGAATTTTCCATCTTGGGGGACATTGGCTTCTTGCCGTGTTTACAGAGTACTCCCTAGTAGATCCACTTTGTTGTTTAATGAAATTATCGGTTTACCGAGCAAATGAACAAAGCCAGATTTCGCCTTGTGCCGGTCAAAAAAGGGAGAGGCATGTTTTTGTTTTCTTCGCAGACGGTTCGAATAGACTCCTTTGTAGAACTCCTTGCTGCGCGCGGTACTTAATCAATTATTATCGATTCGTTAATTCAAGATGCAAAAGGAATTAATGAAATTCTCGACGTGGGATAAAAAGCTTTTCAACAAACTTTGTATTCAGGTAGCTTTGTTTAAATATTATAGTCTCTATACTTCTATACTAATATAATAAAGTTTGGTCGGTTGAAAGCGTCGAAAAAGAAATCTCAGAAATTACTTAGAATCGAAAAAATGTTTTTGTTTTTGTTAGTCCATTTATTGAGAAAAGCTAAAGAATATTGTATTATGTTAACATCTTTACTGTAACTAATTAGAGCGGTAGTCAGTTACCTAAGACTTAAAATTTGTCATATGTCATACACAATTACATGTTCATACGCCTTAAGACAAACGATAATCGTGGTCTAAAATTTACCAAACAAAACATAACCAAAGAGACGACGTAAGAAAGAACTTTTATTCGATTCGATCGTATTATGATATGTTTCTGCTAATATGCCGTTGATTCCCTTAATATCCTTAATAAGACGACGATTTGTGCAATAATTATTAATTTATATTTCATGTTATAAAAGAAATATAAAATTTATTTTTAATAATCACATATGTCATTTTTAGTTCTTAACGATTGAGAAGAAAATAACACCGCACTAAAAAAATTAAATTGAGAAAAGTAGCTTAGTACTGGAGACCCTCTACAACTCCAATGGTCGCTTCACTTAATTGTATAAAGTGATTAAGTTAATGATAGCCAATCTCGCTGCACCTCGTAAACAGAAGGTGTGACTTTTGCCAACAATCTGTCACCTTCGTTTCCGGACCTTTTTTCACCATTCTTTCATTGTTGCCTTTCACAACGGAAAGAATTCTTTCTTTTTTTTACGCGATGCCTGCAATTGTCACCCCCGCTGTTTGTTGTGAACCGTTGATTAAATACAGCTGAGAGGTTTTTGTTCAATGACATTCTTACATTTCGCTTTTTTTTTTCAAAGAAAAAGTAGAAAGGAGTATTTAGTTAGTCCACACCTTTAATAAAATGAAATAAGGTTATTGTTTCATTGTATCACTATCATATTTTTGACGAGCTTGACAAGTATTTCGATTTTGAAGTATTTTTTTTATCCATGTCGCCGGCGTTGAGGCAAATTTACATTTAAATAGAACATCTGCGGGCTGATTTTACCCTCTTAAAGCCTCCATTGAGTTTTTCTTACCCGCTAATTTGTAAATCGCTCCGTAATATAGAAAATTAAAATGCTGATGTCATATTTTAGTTCCTATTTATATGCTAATAGATACGTCTACGAAATCATCGAAGGGATGAGATCTGATTAAAATATCAATGGGTAATTTGTACTTGGCAGTCCAAGATTTCAGGCGCAAGCTAATATTATCTCAAGACGTGTACAAACTTTAAAAAGATAATTCTTGACGTGTATTTTTTAATACAACTATTATCTTCTTATTTAACAGACAGGGGACACGCCGGACCGTAAACGCGACAGGTTGTGGGTTCGATTGCCACTTGAGGAAATGGAATATTTCATTTTTAATTTCTTCGCTCTAATATCGTGGCAAAGCGTGGCGTTGAGTTCCGCCACTCATCACGCAATGTCTTAACACTAGGCTTCCTCTGCCTACCCTGATACATACAGGACATATCGTGAAGCTGAAAAAATAATTTTTTAATAAATCTTTTATATCTATAATTTTAACAGCTAAAACGCACGATATCCATTACAACAAGCACAACGAGCAATCCTCACTCATCCTCCTCCTAAAACGCTGCAATTATTCTCAAAGGGTTGAGAGCCGGAGCTAACGCCACAATATTCGTAAATTAAGACGCTCGGCGTCGACTCGGTAAATATTATTTTTTTATGTTAATCACCACCCGATTGCGTTAATAAAGCTTTACATCTCGTAATTAGCCGGCCCATTGTCTGCGAGGCGGTGGAGCGCGGCCTTAGATGAATTGAAATAATTTCTGATGTACTTTATTAGGTTATATTTTTTTTACTTTTTGTGTCACGTGGTTTTCCGCATACGGCATAATAGTCTGAAGGGACCTAGTGTTAAGACACTCCGTTTCCCGTTTCCCGCACAATTATGGAGACATTGTGTGTTGACGGGCGGAACTCAAAGCGCTTTGCCTCGACAACACTAGAAATATGTTCATTTGCTAATATAAATTAACTGTAAACATTCTAAATGAAATAGGTAGGAAAAGTTAGATCTATTGAATTAGTTCTCAACTTCACCAGTTCAAAGACATTGTGCTTGTACTATGCTCGTGTTGAAGTCTTGTTCAATGAAGTCAGAGGTTTCCCTATGTTTTATTAAATGTAAGAATCAAATAGTATACGTTACTTAGTGTATTTATTTCCACGCTAATGATGTGAAGTCGTAGAGGCACAAGCGTGTGACTGTAAACGTGGCGGTTGTGAATTTGGTTCCTATTTGGAGGAATAAATTATTATTTCGTAATATTTTCACTTCTTCGCTCTGGTACCAAGGCAAGTAAAAGCAACCTCGTCAAACAGTGTCTTAACACTAGGTTCCTCAAAAACTCATCAAACAGAGTGTCTTAACACTAGGTTTTTTTTGCCTATCCAGGTATATGCGAGGATTCAATTATATTATGAAAATTGACACAAATGCTTTTCACCAACAATCTAACACGCAACATCGGGTCTATTAATTAATAAATTCAACAGTCTCTCCGCTTAATTCCGACGCGGCTTGCTGAGCCGCAGCAAAAATATTTGCCATGTATAAATTCTGCGGAGATGAAGACAACCCTTCAACGCCGGGCCTTCTTTATAGCTCTATTTGTGTATTTTAATTACTGTCATTATATGCTAATGACTACCATCCCTTTTTCTTATCCTACTAAATGGGTTATTGCAGTCTTATATCTATATTTCAGTTCTGTGAGTCGTTCTGGAGATTTAAATAATCATAATGGCATCTACGGCCTCTGAAGGATTGTTCCTCAAATTTTTTCGATGGGCCAAATGTTTTGATTAATTGTTGCTGGGTTGCTCGGAGATTTGGTCGGTCATTTGTTTTGTGTTATTAACTTGACGAGGAAGTCGTAAGGCGAGTCAGAAAATTAGGCTATTTATTTGTGAATTTCTATTTTTAATAATTTAAGAAATGTGAATATTGAATTATTCTTTTTATATTTTTAGAACTAATAGTTGCTTCTAGATTACGGCGGAAAATGGGAAGCGGAGTGTCTTTACACTAGACTCCTTCTGCTTAGCCTCCTACATGCATGCAGGATACAGCGTCAAACTGCAAAAAAAAAAAATGATTCAAAAAATCACCCTTGTTCATCACAACGTTCGCGTTTTACAAATGTGTAACTATAAACAATTCAGCGTTAAGTCTCGCCGCAGATGCAAATGAGACGTAGCGCGTTAACGACACATTTTCTTTCCCCACGCGCGGAAATCGCGGAATTCTTTTACATAATCATGTGTTGAAAATATAACAGGTTTTTGGAAGGGCTGATAAACTCGCTTACGTATGCACTGTGCGTCTTACAATATTATACTTACAGGTATTTAGCATAATCTGCGACTGATTGAGGTAGTATAAGGAAGGTAGATTTTATCTCAAATGCATTAGGATTACAAATAGGGAAATACTCGTGCTCGTGTATACATATGTAGGTACTTTATTAAAAAAAATAGATTCACGCTGTATCCCGCGCACAGTAGGTTTGGCAGAGGAAAGCTTAAGAGAGTGTTAAGACTTCCACTCGTTGCTTACCGAATTCTAGAGGCATTGCGTGTTGAGTGGCAGAACTCAACGCCGCGGTTTGCCTCGACACCAGAGCGAAGAAATAAAAATATAAATTTAAATAGATATTTCATTTCCTCGAGTGGGGATCGAATCCACGACCAGTCGTGCATTCAGTCACACAATCCCTAGTGCCCCTGCGTCATGACTGGCCTCATTTTTTTTTAAGATTTATATTTTCCAAAATTTTATAAATTATACATAATTACGTATTTAAAGGAATATAAAATTAGGAGCAGTCACTAATGGCATGTTTTACGCGTTTTTACTGCGCTCCGGGTAATGCCATCGCCGCGACGTCGAAGACATCGCTTGTCCATATTTACCGCGTCGTTCCTTTTTACGTAGCATCATTTCGTCGTGTTTACGACCGCCACCTCTTTATTGTTATGTTAAAAACGGGGTTAATATCATGTTTTTGACGGCATGGAAATTTAAATTTGTTGACATGCCTATAGCAGTACCGTAAAATTGAGTAAAAACATTTAGATTTTCTATACAGAATAAAATAAATTTTAACATTCTGTGACTTTTGTGACTGGGTTGTTTCTTTAAGTAAATATTTTACTTAAAGAAACGACCCGACTAGTAATAACAATATTTAAAAATACACATATAAATAGATACAAAAAAAATATAACACTAAGCTTTCAAATCACACAACCATTTATAATATAAAAGTGGATATGAAGGTTAGTAAGAGAAGAGAAGAAAGTATCACATATTTATTGCCATTGAAAATCCAGTACTGGAAATATATTCGGGCGTACGGTAGCATGTTTCCTTGTCGCATTAGGCATAAGTAGTGCTCTCTCCTCACCCTATTAACGGTGATATATGCGACAATTCTTTTCCCAAATCCTCAGAACAGAAGGGTAGCGGTGTCATATCGCGCGCGTCGCTTAGCATCGGCGTTTCGCATGTGTGACTCGTTAATGCCACTGATAAATGATTTTTGTGGTATTTTCCGAATGTAAATTTCCGTGATTTGTACTAATTTGTAAAGATTTGTAGATAAACGCTCGTTTGCATGTACGATGTACGAGCGAATTTTCTTTATTGTTAAGAACTAATTTTATTTAACTATGTTTTTAAGTTATTGTTAAAAAATGTTGTCTAATCTATTTTTTTTATAAGTTTCAAGCTGAGTCTCTCTTATAGCAAGGTAAGTAGAGGGAACCCAATGTTAAGGATACTCTGTTCTCCACTTTTCGCTGAACCTTCGACGTATTACGTGATGAGTGGCGCAAGTCAACGCCGCGCTTTGCTCTGTTTCCAGAGCGAGAAAATAAACAACTACCTCAAGACATTTTTTTTATATTAAATAATTTTAATGAAAATTAATATTACTACGAAATCTAACCAACGAGCAGCTTCTGTTTGGAAAAGGTGTAAGCCGCGAGCGCTTTTCGAAAAACGTATACGCAATCTAGACTAATAAGCAGCGAACACGCGTCGCAAACGCGTTTCGCGTGTTCAGACAAAAACTGGTGCTCCCCTCGGAGATACCGTGTGTGATGTATGCAAAGAGGGAATTGAATAAGGTGATTTTGTTCCCTGAGTCGCTCCCGGAGGAAAAGAATCCAGTAATGGCGAATACAATAAATTTTCATAAACAAATTGCGATTTGATGGCGGCACATCGGCGCGGCGCGTGGTCCCGCTGCCGATAGGGATTGATAGGGAAACAATGTCGCGACACTGATTGAATGTCAATTTGCGGCAATGTGTTGCGGTCTCTTGCGGAATTCTGTATTAAGCTGGAAATTACGGGCGCTCTAATGTTAGCATGGAATACGACAGATGTAATCTCGTCCGTTATGATGTTGGGGTAGCTTTTGTTTTTTCATCTTCACGCTGTATCCCAAGTAGTACGGTAGGCAGAAGGAACCTGGAACCTAGTGTTAAGACGCTTCGTTGTCTACTTTACGTTGAATTCTGAAAGCGTGTCGAGTGGCACAACTCAACGCCACGCTTTGCCTCGTCATCAGAGCTATTAAAAGAAAATATTAAATATTTCGTTTCCTCGAGTGGCGATCGAATCCATAACCTGTCGCGTTTATAGTCGCACGCTTTTGCCTCTGCCTCATGATTGGATTCAAGGGCTAGGGTAGTGTTTAAGGTCTTGTATCTGAAAAGAAAAATATAATCTTTACAGGATGACTTTGTTATCCGTCAAGATTTAAAAATTGCGTGCAGCTTAAATTCAGATCAAATATACAGTTCTAATGGCCCTTGGAGTACCAGAAATAAATCAAACTTCAAAGTTAACGAAATCAATATTTATTAATTTTAAGGCTCCATTTTTTGCAAATTTTGTATGAAAATCGACAATCAATGGTAATCAAAATCTATAGAATACTTCGGGTTGACCTACAATTATATAATTGGCCAAGAAGTTAGAATTATCGCAAAATAAAGAGAAAAGTACGAAAATTGGAAGTTTATGGCACCGTCGTGGTACAGAGTAGACCCTGTAAGCATGTAAGCATGACGGTTATGGGTTCGATTTACACACGGAGTAATAAAATATTTAAAATTCTCATTTCTTCGCTCTGTTAAGGAGACAAAGCATTAAGTTCCGCCACTCCAAAACCAATTACTCAAGAACTTGGCTGAAAGCGGGAAACGGAAGCGTTTTTAAAGTGGAACGGAGAGTCACTTCTCTCTAGGTTTAGCTAAAAATAGGAATGAAAATATTTGGTATATTCGGGTAAGTTTTTTGACTTTTTAGTTATGAAAATGTTAAAAAAATATTTTAGAAAACAGTTTGGTTTATATTGTATGGAAGATTTTTTTTATTACAAGAAATGACAAAACTTAAAAAAAAACATCTAATATATATTTCACTGATCTATAGTCCTTTCAAATAAGGCATGATAAAGGCCGGTTTAGGATCACCGGAAGTTTCAATGATATATTTTTCATTTTAAGTAAGGTAAATAAAAAAAATCGGACAAGTGCGAGTCGGGCTCGCCCACCAAGGGGTCCGAACAAAAATTGGAGTTCTAGAGCTTCTTTTGAAATTCAAACTTAGCTTAGCCAGACCCCTGATCTGATATCTCATTTGAATTTGGCTTGAATACCAAATTTTGCCCCCCTTTTGAGGCTTTTAGTATTTAAGGTTTAACCACAAATGTATAGTTTTGAGATTTTTTCCTGAACTAATGCTACCTGTAGATGCTAGCTGCCAAATTTCATAATTGTCGGTCAACCGAAAGTACCCTATTAAATTTGATTTCTTTTGTAGTGTTGAAATATGCGTTTTTTGAAATATAAATGGCCATCTTTTCTTAAACTAAATGTAAAAATTTTTTCTTCCCGGATCTGATGCGACCTATATTTGAGTAATATGGTTTAAATTTTAACTCTATCTCCAAGCGTTTCTGAGATAAAGACTCTTGACAGACATACATACTAACGGACAACAAAGTAAAATGACTAAAAGTTCCTTTTTTCCTTAAAAGGTACGGAATAAACGGTAAAAGATACGGAACCATAAAAATGAGACAATTACATAAATATTTATTAATATGTATTTAGCATTTTTTTTATAATGTAGGCTGTATCTATTGATAAAAAACAAACTAAAGATATTTTATATTAATTTAAATAAATATTAACTATACAACAATATTTTTCAGTACCGTTGGTGAGAAATTAAGACAGTAATATACACCTGCGTTTTGGCTTGACATTTACGTGGGTATAAATCAAACCCGTGACCCTACTGCGACGTCGCGAGCAGAGATCATTATTCAGCGCAAAGCATTATATAAGTTACGCGTTTTTTTATTCCACAATTAGCTGTGTTAAATATATTTTTTTAAAGAAAAAATAATCGGTGTTGTTTATGCAGATTTTTTTTGTTATTATTTACTTTCAAACGAATTTAAATTTTTGATGAAGTTTATATGCATTTTTTATATAAATGAATTATGTGATACCTAAACGAATGTAGGTAGGTACGTTTTATAAAGTTCAGTATTTAATGGTTCCCACCGTTCTTTTCTGTGCACATATGAGATGATCACTTACCTGTAGCACTCAAAGCGGGAGGCGTCTCGCTCAAGAGTTTTGACTTGCAAAGCAGCCTTGAGATTTTTCAGGGGGCGGTAATGACTGCTTCGTATGTTTCAATCCTACATCATGTGGAGAGAGACTTAGAGCTTACAAAAATAAAAAAAATAATAGCAATTTATATTTATTAACAAAAAAGAATCACTAAAACGACTACAATAATTTCTAAAAATTATAAACAAATATATAAATGTCATATGACAGATTTCGTGATTTCACTTTGCGAATCTAAACAGGGGCTTCTCATTAAGCATTCAAATACCATTTCCTCACGTATGAAGGAAACAGGTTTGTAACAATTGGTATTGTTTCAGATCTCATAACGTGTGGCTCTTTGACTTGGTATTTCCAAGCGAAATGGTGACAAAACGTCGAATAAAGCCATCTCCATACTCCGCCAGCTACCTTTGATGCGCGTATGATTGCCCGCGCCTGTGACACATTGAATCTATATTGTTGTCTTTTTCAAGTTTCGTAATAAGGGATGAGGGTGTATTAAAGCCTTTTATCCGGCTCGTCACGCCGCTCGTGGGGTCGGGAAGGGGTTTAAGGTGAGCAAACATTAGCTCTTTTACATTTTTGCAATTTCATCGACGACGCCTGACGGCTGTTTGCAGTAGAGAGCCGGAGCGGGATCTGAGGAACGTATCTGAAGGGTGTTACAACTTTAGAAAGGTTTCACATATGTAAACGAGGCCCAATTTTCGTTTACAAATTCTCAAGCTATTCGAATCTGTTAATGCGAGGCATCGAATACTCTGAGTGAACATAAGCTGACTATTAAGCTAGGCATGGTCGAGGCCAAGTCTCATAGCCGCAGACTGCCTGAAAATCTTGGCGCTCTCGAACATTCCAAGATGTAGCTTGGATTAAACGATGCAGTATGTTTAACAATTAGAATACGTTCGCCGGCGGCTCCCAGGCGGCGGCAGGTAAGGCTGCATATTTCAAGAGCGAGACTATATTAGCCGCAGCACTCGAGTGGAAAATGAGACCGTTTTTGGTGCCTAATTTACAGTTCTAATGTAGGGAACATGTTCATTGTACTAAAGCGCGGCTACATTACGTTTCCCGAATGGGGTTTTAAAATATATTACCTGTGTCGGTTTTGTATCTACCCACTAGTTTTCTATAAACTTTATTGGAAGAAGAATTGAGTTGAAATAAAATCAATTTGGTTTTTGGCTTGAATTATGAAGATATAATTAATATTGGTCAGCTTCACGCTGTATCCCGCACACACCTGCTGTGTAGGCAGAGGGAACCTAGTGTTAGGACACTCCGTTCCCCACTTTCTGCCGAATT
>DWAO01004362.1:0-12908 GCA_018230605.1 Heliconius congener
TTGTAAAAGAAATTAATCAAGCTCATAAAGACATCCATCTATGTATTTTTAAATATTTCATTTCCTCGAGTGGAAATGAATCCACAACCTGTTGTGTTTACAGTCGCACGCTCGTGCCCTGCGTCACGACTCGCCTAAATCATTTATGTATTCAATCTAACATATTTTTTTTTTGTTTACAGTGATGCATAGTGCTTAAAATGGGTCAAACGGAGGAGCGTCGGTCGCCCGAGTTGCCGCCGCTGCCGCCGCCCATACAGCCTTGCAGCGGCTACCTTGGCAATGTGAGTTATCATGTTATTCCTTAGTTATAGAAAATATAATTCCCAATTATTTTCATATATATTAATATATAATATAAAACAAAAAAAATATTTTTGACATAAATATTAAAAACTAGGATAATTGGAATTTTAGTAGTAGTATTTTATATTTTAAAGTAACTTCCTGGAGTATTCCCTGAGCTGATAAGTAGGTAAAATTTGCTTTGATTCGCTGTACACATTCTAGATATTTTAGTCACATATTTTTCCCAATTGGAAAAACATACAATACTACAAAACAACTACTAAAGTATCATCGTACTACATTGAAACCAAAACATCTCATAACTAAGTAATCTAAATGTAATAAGAACAAAATACACAAGAACAGTTCAAGACAATATGATATTTTAACATAATAGCAGAACAGTCGATCATTTGCATTGATTATTCTCAATTTGCTGTTAAGGCGGCCAATCCGATATAGCGAGGTGTCCCACTTCACACGCCGGTTCTAGCATCATTATCATAACTATTGGTCAAGCGGGCGTCTAAATGGAGATATGGGTTCTTCAATATATGTAAATACGGTACATGGTGTACATTATATTTAACGCAAGTGTCTGGAATGCAATGATGGAAATATCTATTTTTCCTCGAAGTAATATGACTATATTTTAAGTAAGGGTAGGCCGGTTGACTTTCGAGAACACAGTATCGGTATATAACCGTCTGGAGCTCCGTTTATCTTGCTAAGGATTAAGAGTAAACCTAAATAGAAACCTGTTCCTCCTATGTATTGAACATTCGCTATTATCACATTTAACTATCCCAAAACTGGGCAGATGATGTTCTTCCCTCATATTGATATGCGATAATACTAAAAATATATATCCACTTTTTATTTTAAAACATATCATAAAAAATACTTTAAAATAAAACAATTAAATATAAATCAACAGCATGTTAAATCGCAGTATGTCATCGCATCATCCGTTTAAGGAACTCCAATAATTAGGCGAGAGGGACCATCTGTCTTGCTTTGCCGACTTTCTTATCGACAGCCAGTTTAAAAGCCTTAACGGTACTGCGACGAAAGTGAGGTGTAAATCAAAATGTCCCTTTCAATGCTTGCCAGAGACCAGACTGCTTTGAGACTGCTACATATTATACACGTTTTGATTCAATAACGGTAATAATTTATCGTTTTCTTTTTTCTTAGCTTTACGCGGCTTGCCACTCATAACAGGGTAAGCACAGGGAAAATGGGAACCTTGTGTAACGACACTCCGTTCCCATTAAGGTACTTCCGCTCCCCACTTTTTCAAGCCGAATTATGGAGGCATTGCATATTGAATTGCGGTACTCAACGCCGTGCTTTTTGCTTCATTATCAGAGCGGAGCAATGATGATATTAAATATTTAATTTCCTCGAGTGGGAATCGACCCGACAACCGTTTACAGTCGCACGCTTGTGCTTCTGTGCCACAACGTTCCTCCTTTTCTTTCTTCCTATCCTTTTCTGAATCTAAATTTTTTTGGAAAAGGCAGAGAAAACCTAGTATTGAGACATTCTGTTAAGACATTAGGACTTAAGTAACGGAACCTAACTCCGCAATACTTTGCCAGAGTGGGGAAATAAAAATAATTTACAATGTAAATCCAAGCATAGATTGACACAACCCACAACCATCGCCGCTTCTTATATGCAACGTGATAACCTCATAAAGAGCTAACGGTAATAATCACATTGAATATTTATATGTATACGAACTGCTATAATTGTATACATAATTAGTTTGATATTTTTGTTTAAATATAATCTACAGTTTTTAATTAAAACGGCAATATTAGTCAAATATAGACGATATGTTTACAAAATTTTAATATTAAATATCAATTTTTAATATGTAAATGTGATATTGTCTAATTAATAGAATCTAAATTTGATAATATTATAAATGTAGCGGACATTTGTTTTTTTTTTCAATAATATATTCAATTTTGCGTCATTTATTAATTTGTTTCTCGATGAAACATAAATAAAATATAATAGCCTGATTTGGTAACTATATGTAAATCAAATTTGCTTATTGAGAGCCGTTACTATTAAGTGAACTAAAGCACTTGAGTTTAAAATCGGTGTAAGTAGGTATACGACAAAAGGATATTTTTTTTGTTTTTTAAACAGTAAAATATATTTTTACTGTAATATTTAGCTTATCATATACTCTTTCATCTTCATTTTGCGGATTAGACTGACAAACCTACTGACATAAATAAGAAAAAAAAATTTTGTTATTCACATAAAAGCACAATAGATCGTTAGTATATAATGCACAATGTACTTTATAATAATTTAGCTAAACGGCCAGCTCCATCGCAAATCCTTCTCTCAACTAACGCTAAGAAGAAGGCCGCGGGCGAACGCGCAGATTACTCGAATACGCAATCTTCTTACATCCATAAATTGCCCTTATTACCGGCTTTCATACTAAAACTCTATTCATGTTTAATATTCAAAAGTAACGCAGACTAGCTCAGGTACTGTATTATCTAGTACTTTTGTACTGTGGGATAGGCAGAGGGAACCTTGTATTAAGACACTCCGTTTTGCGCTTTCTGCCGCGACACCAGAGCGAAGAAATGGAAATAAAAAAATTAAATAAATATATCATTTCCTCGATCGAGGGGGGATAGAACCCACAACCAGTCGCTTTTACAATCACACTTTGTGCTGGTATTGCTGTATTTTTTGTTTGCTGTATCCCGCACATAGTAGAGTAGGCAGAGGGAACCTGGGAACCTAGTGTGAAGACACTTTCGTTACCCTCGTAAAGACACAAAATGAAAAATAAAAACCTGTTTTTGCTTATATTCAAAATTATACGGAATTTGAATTTGTTTCTGTCCTACAGATTATTTTTTACGATTGAATTGTAAACTATAAAAAATATATAACTGTTTCTATCTATATGTATTAATTAATTCAATCAATTTGTATTCTCATTCTTATATTGTTTACCGATTTCTAAGACACTGGATGTAAAGAAGAAGGGTTTATATTATGGTTATAATATAAATGACGCTTTTATTTTTCTTTGTTTACAATTTACGAGATATTACAATAGAAACAATGATTATACTACCTAGCGACGATATAAAATGTATTGTTATTTATATGACATATTTATATCTATATATTATAAAGCTAAAGATGTTGTTTGGTTAAAAGTTATAGGAATAACTGGTTCGAATTAAAATATATCATTTCAATGGACAGCCTAGGAAGGCCATATTATATAGGAAGGCTACATACGTATAATATTAAATTTTTAAGCATTTTCGTTTGACCATGGGGGAAAGTCGCATGTAAAACCTATATAGGTATACTAAGCTTAGTGACGTTTCAGATAGTAAATTAAATTAATATTCAATTTTAAATTACTGTTAAAATGCAATTTTAATTTTTAAAAACGCATATTATAATCAACTAAAACCTTATTTTTTCTTAATTCTCAAAGTACAGTATAAGTTGAATGACCTACACTTGTTAGTACATACGTCTATTACATTTAATAGCAACCACTCATGATCCAGGATTAACCTATAATTTATGTTAGATTTTTGCAATGATGTGGTGCAGCCCGCTAAGCTCGCCCGGGCGTGGCGAGCTGCAAGTGCTCGTTCACACGTGTTCGTTGTGCTTCTTTCTATATTGCTTTAATGAAAGAGGCAATTTTGTTTAGACACGCACTCTTATAATATGCAAGAAATATATATTATATTAATTTTGTTTTTACCCAACAATATAAGTGACTCTATCTTCTAATTTTTAACTATTTGCATATTGAGTGCTTTGCATATGTTTTTTTTTTATTTTTTCGTACCTTCTTGTTATATACCTTAAATACTTAAATTATTACGAGGCCAATCGTGGCGCTGGGGCACAAAGTTTGACTGTAAACGCGACTGGTTGTGGGTTCCATCCCCACTCGAGGAAATTAAATGTTTATTTTAAATTTATATTTAAATTTCTTAGCTCTAGTGTCGAGGCAAAGCGTGGCGTTGACTTTTGCCACTCAACACCCAATGCCTCCAGAATACGGAAAAGTGGAAAATGGAGTATCTTAACACTAGAATACAGTACGAAGCTGATTTAATTTTTTTTTTACTTAAATATAATCATTCCGATCGAACCCTCAACCATTACGTGTACAGTTATACGCTGTACCACTGCGCCACGACGGCCTTAATTAGTTTGCAGAATAATATATTATTCAAATAAATGAACATTAATATTTTGAACGAATTACAAATATACCGTTTCTCAGAAGTAAAAGTAATTTTAGCGTGACAAGATACAAAGCTACAAATGTTACAAATCTACTTTGTATCCATTTCGAAAAGTCATTAATTTTAAGCTCTACATCCAATTCTTAATATATAATACGACACGCTTTATTTTGTCATATTGATCTAATGTGTCTATTGAAAACGTGACCGATGCTAAAAAGATTTACAATCTAAGCTTAAAAAATATATTATCTTAAAAGCTATAATAATGTGGTCATTTCTTACAGGTGTATATGAAAAAGATATCAAAAATGTTGTACGGTGTACTTGATGATTTAATTTCTATGAACGGAAAGGAAAATACTAACAATATTCGGCTGAAAACGTGTAGAGAGGTCTCTATTGAAGTAGATGACTATGTGTAGATATAGAGTCATGTTTATAGCAGAGTAGACTGACAGAAACTAGTGTTAAAGTACTATGTTACTGACGCACCGCATAATTTTCGAGTCAGTGCGTGTTGTTCATTACCGCGCTTTATATTATTACCAAAACGATGACATCAAAAAAGTTCGTTCCCCCGAAAAGGAATTGAACCCACAACCAATGTGTTTGCAATCAGGCGCTGTCCCATGCTAGCCTCTGAAACGAGTAGATGAAACATATTTTCCATAATAAAAAGCTAAACAAGTATCAATTTTAAACATACAAAATTGCACGAGAAAGTATTTGTAAGGCCAATTTGATGGTAAGGAATGAAAGGGCCAAGTGAGCTTATAACGTCTACTCCAAGACAATGCAGGCCACATCACGCGCGACCTTCCATTTTCCAAGTATTTTATTTTATAGTAAACGACCAATTCAGTACCGACAGGATACAACACGACTAGACTCGGGTCTTGCACTTTTTATGCAATAAACTGCGGATGTAATACGTAATAGTTGCCTCTCGGTTGGAAACTTCCTTTTTTGCAAGCTTCATGTACTACTACTACTTGAAGCAACATAGCTTAAGTTCATATTTATTTAATATTTTCTCTGTTTGGAAAAGTTAAAGTTTGTAACTATATACGAAAATGTTAGATATAGCACGTATAAAAATATTTATGAGTGAGTTTATATGGGATTCGGCATAGAGTGAATGTCCACATTATTGGACACTATAATACAACAACTGAACAGAACACAATATTAAATATATTAACATCGTTGAACTTAGATACAGAATAAAAACAATATCCTTTATATATATTTTTATATTTTAACACAACTTCCCAATTTAGCGAGTAGATAGATAGTGAGTTGATAAATAATATACTGATATAGGTACGATCACGCCGTTCTTGGAGTCCTTACAGGTTCTCGTTCCCCAACTTAATATTTAAGAGATACCTGAAGCTATATTCATATGCAATTATGTAACATTTTACATTAAAATTTATATAATACATACATACAGTTAGATTTACCCTCCAACATTTCGAGCGACGCGCGCAAGGAACAGTCACGGTCGATAACTAATGTAATATAAATATTAGAGATCTAGAGGCGTGTTCAGTCACGATGGAAAATGCATCGTTAATTGTAAATGCAATTAAGGTAGAGATCTCAATTGATCTTCCCTTCTTTGCTTTATAAGGAACTACCGGGATATACCGAGTTTGTAGTAAACTAATGCTTCTAAAATGATGCCGTTTAGTTGTGTAATAGTAACCAAAATGAACGTCAGTAAATAATAAATTCAATTTTTTATTCGTTAAACCCACTTATAGATTACTGTTAGTAGAAGTTTTAAAAAAAAATTATAAATAATAAAATTTAAATATCATTAGTACCTTTAAATTTATTTTTACTTAGAATACCAAAATAAATTACGTTACATCCAACCCTGTTTCGAAAATTAACAACCCTATACTAGTTACCTCAATAAAAGTTAAGACATTTTATAGAAAACCGTGCTTTATAATATTTTTAAACGAAATTTCCAGTACTTTCAACAGAAAATATAATGAAATACACGTATAGATAACAAAACGCAACAAAGTCTATCTTTAATTAGATAAAGTATAAAAATCCATATAAAACAAAGCTGGAAAGTTCAGACCACACACGCTATCTAACAGTAATGGCGATCGAACGCCGATAGTGCCTTGAAAACGAGATGGGGCAACAATTAGCATCTAGCCACTTGGTGGGTCCTGTTCACACACTCGGGTTGTGGTGTTCTCGTCCACATTATACATGTTGTCAAATAATGTATTATATTTTGAAGATTTTAATTTTTTTTATTTAAATTTATGGTGGCGCTTGGGCACAAACGCGACTGGTTGTAAATTTGATTTCTATTCGAAGAAATAAAGAATATTTTCATTTCCTCGCTCTAGTGATGAGGCAAAAGAGCAACGTTGAGTTGCCCCACTCAACAAACAATGCCTCCAGAATTCGGCGAAAATGAGAAACGAACGTGTCTTAATGGAAAAGAGTGTCTCTATATTAGGTTCCCAGGTTCCTCTGGCTATCCTGCCACGTGCGGAATACAGCGTAAATCTAAAAAATATCAAATTGCCAGCCCTGCTACATTCATTTTTTTATGTGGAATAATAGTCCCCGAACGAGCTTAAATATTTCATCATCGTTTTTAGCCAAACCATGCTCGATGTCCATGACGTTAAAAAATGTGTTACGATATTGTTTTTTATTTAAATTTACAGTAGGTACAGACAAAGTAGATTTACATATATTCAGAAACTGGCATATTCAGAAATTATTTATGTGCATCACAAAGATGTCTTTATGAGTGTATTTTTACTAATTTACAATTTGAATTGCTTACGCACAGTCAACTTATATTTATATATAATTACAGTTAAGTAATAACTATGGTTACTTAACAAATCTGCTTTTAAAATTTACAATCATATTAAAGTTTAAGCCGTAAGAGAACCTTTCACATTTTGTCCAAAAATCCTACAAAAACTGCGTATTACGAATTAGTACCGTTATCTTTGATAGGGCGTGAACGAATGTAGTACGTATCCGTAGTCATTAAGATCCGATACAAAAAAATATCCCAAGGTAAACAGCAGCACCTCCTTTATAAAAACATATAAAATGTATAATTATAATATATTCAAACTATATTCTGGATAGGCGTAGGGAAGCAAGTGTTATGCCACTGCGCTCTCCACTCTCCACATTATTTAAACATTGCGTGTTGAGTGGCGGAACCAAACGCTGTGCTTATTGTTCTACCAGAATAAGGAAATGATGGTAAATTATTTTTCTAAGCGGGAATCGAACCTACATCCGTCGCGCTTACAGTCAGACCCTGCATGTGCCGCTGCGCTACTATGAATTAAATACATATGTAGATTGGGAACAAAAATTTTCGAATATTATAATTTTAGAAGCATATGTAGTAGTCATCACCGGTGTGGATGTCGACACACGAAGCAGCTTAGAAGAGCAAGCGGTAAGTGGCTTTTAAAATAAATCACACAATTTAGGGCAGTGCACACGAAAGAATTATAGCTTCCGCATTCACGGTTTTACGGTAGCTATATTTTAAAGTAATCATGTCCAAATGCATGTTCTTAGAAAAATTGTGTATTTAAAAGTAATTATGAATACTCACAACGATCGATCTGTTTTGTTTAATGAAATATTTAATATTTTTATTTCCTCGCTCAAGTAACGAGGCGTGCACGCATTGTCTCCAGAATTCGGCGGAAAGTAGGAAACGGAAGTGTTTTAATACTAGGATTCAGGTTCCCTCTTCCTACCTTGGTATGTGCTGGATAAGCGTGAATCTCAATTTTTAGCGTATGTGTATTATGCTCATTTAAAAAAAATTAATGTCAAAGTACCTATCCATATCATTTAAAAATCTTAAATTCGAATGAAAAATAAATAATATACTTTAAAACATAGAGATGAGGTAGAAATAGACAATCACACGATACAGATTTTTATATCATTATTCTGCTCTACTTTAGAGATATTGCACACTGGGAGGAATAGGGGGAACCTAGTGCTAAGTGCTAAGACACCTAATTCGCCACTTGGGTTTTAAGTGGCGGATCTCCATGTCGTACTTCGTCTAGCATAGCGAAGAAATTAAAATAGTTTAGGTATGTCCAATTGTTGCCCCGATTGGGATTCGAATCCATAAATATCGCGTTTACAATCAACCACGCCAAAGTCACGACGGCTTTTTATGTATAGAGCCCAAATTAATTTTGTCACTCAGCCGTCAGCACACCGCCGTCACGGATGTCAAACTCACAATCTCTTTGATTGACGTAAGAACGAACGAATAACTATATATTCGATTCGCGTGACATTATTATGTCAAACATAAATTATTATCTTCGAAGTCGGTTAATATATTATAGTAGGCTTATAGGCCTGTGTTTCTGATTGTAGATCTTGATTACGTTATACGCTTTCTGATTTATTTTAGTTAAGATAAATTTTTTTAGCTTCACGATGTATATAGCAGGGTAGAGAGAGGGAATCTGGGAACTTAGTATTAAGACACTCCGTTGCCCACTTTCCGCCGAATTCTTGAGGTTTTGCGTGTTGAGTGGTGGTACTTAACGCTATGCGGGGAAATGAAAATATTAAATGTTCATACACCCGAGTGGAATCAAACCCATAACCTGCGACACGAAGGCGTGCTAGTTAATAAGTATTATGTACTAGTACTTATTTGATTTTTTTATGTAATAGTCTGGGTAAGAAGCCTAAGAAATTGAACAGGTGTGAGTTCAAAGGTTGCACTCATCGATAATATAAATATTTATTCTTACAACCACTACATTTCCGGTACGGTTTAAAAGGCGTGCTAGCGAATGCAGTCACTTAAAAATATTTTTTTTGCCTAGATTATATGCGGTTTATATCTGTTTTCTTATTAAATTAAATATAATCATAATATAACGGATAACATTCCGAAATTGTGAAGATGAATATATTTTTGGTAAAAGCAGGATTTAAGTTGTATAAGAAAATATTTAAAAGGCCTCTTTCACATAAAAAAATTTACACATCGCAAACTACGCCTACTCTGATCCTTTTGTGTCCAACATTAATATATTTTATGGAGCTATTTTGCATAATCAATAAAATTTAAAACGTTAGCTAATAAATCAATTATATTAATATTTTTAATTTCAAGAATCGGTGTTAGAGTGAAGGAACACATCTTCGGTATCAAGAATACTAATAATATTATAAAATCTTTAAAGTCTCAAAACCACTATACCAGAGGGCAAGATACAGTCAGCTCATTCTGCAGGAATCCAGTGCAATTCAGAAGTTGTTGGCGGTAGTTTGATATAACAATTATGTCAACTGACAGACGAATGCCACCTCAGTGTTCCCGTGACCACGAACTACTGCAAAGTGTTTGAAACGTCGGGTTTCCAAAAATGTATAATACCAAATATACGCGATTAATCCGGTTAAAATAGTTTCAATTAAAATGTAACGATTATTACAAATCGTGAGAATCAAAGAACTTATTATTTTTCGTCATTAAAATTAATAGATAAAGCGCAGCGTTGGGTTCCACCATCTAACACACAATAGTCATCAGTTGTTGAGTGGTCAACTTAAGCCCTACCTTTGACCTAATTCAACTAAAGAAAAAAATACTTGTAAGAAGAACCTGTTTTTATTCTAAATATTGAAAAGGATATAGTACCTCATTTTAACTGAAACTAGTTAAACATTAAAAAGTACCTTCACCCTACTCCGAAACACGTACATTATATCTCGTTAACAATAGCAGTTCAAAATTGGGAGCAAGTCAAGTACTGACACATTGGCATAGTTTGGTTTACGCACGAAACGATTACATTCAATAAAATATATAGGAAATATGATTTTAGTATTGTTTACAATAGTAGTTTATAGAATTATATCAAGAGATGTTAAATGATACTAACTTCTTTTTGTTTTTGTACTAATTTGTTTATTTACTCGCACTCAGAGGTATTGATTAGTGTTTAGTTGATATTAGATCTGAATATGTGTGTAACTATATATGAGGCCGTCGTGGCCCACGGGCACAAGGATGTGACTGAAGCACGAGGGAATGATTTATTATTTCTTAATATTTTTATTTCTTCGCTCTGGCACCAAGCCAAAAGCCCGGCGTTGTGTTCCGCCACTCAACACGCATTGTGCAAGTAAAGTCAGCCAGTAGTAGATGCCAGTCGTAGCGCAATGGCACAAGCGTGCGACTGTAAACGCAACAGGTTGTAGGTGCGATCCCTATTCGTGTAAATTAAATAATATATATTTTCTGGATGCAAAGCACGGCATAGAGTTCCATCACTGAACACACAATGTATTTAGAATGAGGCAAAAGTGGGAAACGGAAGTGTTTTAAGGGGAATGGAATGTCCTCACACTAGGTTCCCAAGCTTCCTCTGCCTACCTTGCTATGTGCGGGATGCAGGATAAGGCTAAAAAATGATACTTGTTTTAAATGTACTGTGTTTTTCACTGCCAATTATATCTAATGTATAAATTTCTAAATAGCGGACGTAAGTAACCTGCATGAAGCGCTTGTGAAATTACTAGCAAAAAAGCGAAACGTTTTTTAAACATTGCCACTATTAAACATTATAATAAAAAAATATAAACAACATAATAGCAGAATAAATGTCCAGAATTTTTCATAAACGACATAGAGATACAAAAAAATTTAATACATATTAAGAGTCTTCTACAAACTATTAAAACTTCACACATTCTGTATAAATATTAACATAATAGGTATAGACCCCTACAATACCCTCTCTATTCAATTAAATTCTAAAGCACTGAGACCTTTCGTTTCATATTACGGTCACTTTCGATCTTCTTTCTTGATGAAAAATGAATATTTTAAAGTCATTAAAAAAAACTCACGTTATGCTAAAACGTGTTTTGTAAAGCGATCACTTGACGGCAGTGAAAGTGGGGTTATAAATAAAAAAATTAACCAACGATTGTAACTACAATGAAAGCTTGTGTTTCTATCAATATCGTAATTTGCAAAGTCACATTATAGGTAGTTAATGTGATCTTTTTTGTTTGTTATGTTATTTTGGTTGTTAAAATTTCCTTGCTGATCGTGACTTGAATAAATAATTTGTATAATATAAAATATTCTGTCTAAATTTGATATTGTTAAAATTGAAAAGTTATTTCAATGAAAACTTGACCAAAAATATTTACGCTTGAATACAACTATAAATAAATATTTTTTTTTTTTATAATTGGTATAGCAGGGTAAGCAGAGAGAACCTAGTATGACAAAACAACCCCTTGCTTCTGATTTTTATTTGAATTAAAGACCCTGCATGATCAGCGTGGCTTGGCAAAGCTTTGGAATTTCTATTGGTAATTTAGAAGGGTAACTACTTGTAAAGTAGTAATATCCAAGAAAAAAAAAACCAAAATTAATTAAAGATATATTGTTTAAGTGTTACTAACACAGAACTCGATATTCGCGAATTCGTATTATTGTAAACGAATGAGCGTAGTCGTGGGCAGCGTGACACATCTCCACTCGTGTATAAATCGTGATCTCGGAGATCGAATTCAATAAAGAAACAATCACGACATGACCTGCAACTGCGACTTACTTGAGAAAGTTTTGATGTATTTTACCTTTTAAATTTATTAAAGTATCATTTCATTTTAGTACTGATGAGACCGTTGAGGCAGTGGAGCAATGTCTGGTTGTAAAAGAATTTTTATTTTCACACTCTGATAGCCAAAGCGCGGCATTGTACTCGGCCTCTCAACAATCCAATGTCTTGAAAATTGGGCGGTACGTGAGGAACGGATTATCTTATCACTAGGATAGCTGGTTTGCTATTTATTGGTTCACGAATTTATACGAATTGAGTAAGCAGTGACCTAAAACTATTGAATAAATAAGTAAGAAAAGTATAATAGAAAACTGAAAAAAAAACTCTATATAATAGTTAAAACATTTGTGTTGGAAAAAATAGAATAGCTATTCTAAAATATATAGTAAAATAACAATATTTATACGTGAAAGCTCGATCGCCGCCGGCTGTAGTGTACTGGGGCGCGCTATGAAGGCCACAGCGAAAGTTCATTAATTGCTCGACACTCGACACCCGAGACTCGACGTTCGACGGTCAAGTGCATTCGATAGCACCTGAACCGTGTATTTTTATACGCTTTTTATTGTGTTTCAGATACATCTGACGCCTTTTTTTAAATCGGTGGGAGTTAGTCACGTATCTATGAAATAATATATTAAACGATTTACTTAGTAACAAGTATAGCTTAACATTAGTTTTTTTTTTGTTTAAATTTATG